>JAAAXO010000322.1:0-56921 GCA_011799875.1 Thinopyrum elongatum
TCTCTCACCACAAGACCACATCCACATCCTTACTATATCCAATGGTTCAACAACAGCGGCAAGGTTAAGGTAACACATACTGTTCGTGTGCATTTTAGTATCTCTACATATGCTGATTATGTTGATTGTGATGTGGTACCCATGCAAGCATGTTCATTATTACTTGGTAGACCATGGCAATTTGATAAAAATTCTGTACACCATGGTAGAAACAATCAGTATACTCTTGTTCATAAGGATAAACATATTACTTTGCTTCCTATGACTCCTGATTCTATTTTGAAAGATGATATTAATAGAGCTAGTAAAGCAAAACAGGACAAAAATAAGAGTGAAAATCAGATTGTGGCAAAAGAATTTGAGCAACAAATGAAGCCTAATAATAAACCATCTAGTGTTGCTTCTGAAATTAAATTGAAAAGTGCATGCTTACTTGCGACCAAATCTGATATTGATGATCTAGATTTCAGCAATTCTGTTTGCTATGCTTTTGTGTGCAAAGAGGCGTTATTTTCATTCGGGGACGTGCCTTCCTCTTTGCCTCCTGCGGTCACTAACATTTTGCAGGAGTTCGCTGACGTCTTTCCACAAGACGTGCCACCGGGATTACCACCTATTCGCGGGATTGAGCATCAGATTGACTTAATTCCCGGTGCTTCGTTGCCAAACCGTGCGCCATACCGTACCAATCCAGAGGAGACGAAGGAGATTATGCGTCAAGTACAGGAGTTGCTCGACAAAGGTTATATACGCGAATCCCTTAGTCCTTGTGCTGTTCCTATTATTCTAGTGCCGAAAAAGGATGGTACATCGCGTATGTGTGTTGATTGTAGAGGCATTAATAATATTACTATTCGTTATCGTCATCCTATTCCTAGACTAGATGATATGCTTGATGAATTGAGTGGCTCTACAATATTCTCCAAAGTTGATTTGCGTAGTGGATACCATCAAATTCGTATGAAATTGGGGGATGAATGGAAAACAGCATTTAAAACAAAGTTTGGATTATATGAGTGGTTAGTCATGCCTTTTGGGTTAACTAATGCACCTAGTACTTTCATGAGATTAATGAACGAAGTTTTAAGTGCTTTCATTGGACGATTTGTGGTAGTCTATTTTGATGATATACTGATTTATAGCAGATCTTTGGAGGAACATTTGGAACATTTACGTGCTGTTTTTATTGCTTTACGTGATGCACGTTTGTTTGGTAACCTTGGGAAGTGCACCTTTTGCACCGACCGAGTATCTTTTCTTGGCTATGTTGTTACTCCACAGGGAATTGAAGTTGATAAAGCCAAGATTGAAGCTATTGAGAGTTGGCCACAGCCCAAAACGGTCACTCAAGTGAGGAGTTTTCTTGGACTCGCTGGTTTCTATAGACGTTTTGTGAGAGATTTCAGCACCATTGCTGCACCTCTCAATGAGCTTACAAAGAAGGATGTGCCTTTTGTTTGGGGTACCTCACAGGAAGAAGCCTTCACGGTATTGAAAGATAAGTTGACACATGCTCCTTTACTCCAACTTCCTGATTTTAATAAGACTTTTGAGCTTGAATGTGATGCTAGTGGAATTGGATTAGGAGGTGTTTTATTACAAGATGGCAAACCTGTTGCATACTTTTCTGAAAAATTGAGTGGGCCTAGTCTGAACTATTCTACTTATGATAAAGAATTATATGCTCTTGTTCGGACCTTAGAAACATGGCAACATTATTTATGGCCCAAAGAATTTGTTATACATTCTGATCATGAATCTTTGAAACACATTAAAAGTCAAGCAAAACTGAACCGTAGACATGCTAAATGGGTTGAATTTATTGAGACTTTCCCTTATGTCATTAAACACAAGAAGGGTAAAGTAAATGTTATTGCTGATGCATTGTCTCGTCGTTATACTATGCTTTCACAACTTGACTTTAAAATATTTGGTTTGGAGACCATCAAAGATCAATATGTGCATGATGCTGAATTTAAAGATGTATTGCAGAATTGTAAGGAAGGGAGAACATGGAACAAGTTCGTCGTTAACGATGGATTTGTGTTTCGTGCTAACAAGCTATGCATTCCAGCTAGCTCCGTTCGTCTTTTGTTGTTGCAGGAGGCGCATGGAGGAGGATTAATGGGACACTTTGGCGTGAAGAAGACGGAGGATATACTTGCTACACATTTCTTTTGGCCAAAGATGAGACGGGATGTTGAGCGTTTTGTTGCTCGCTGCACTACATGTCAAAAAGCTAAGTCACGACTCAATCCTCATGGTTTATATATGCCTTTGCCTGTACCTATTGTTCCTTGGGAGGATATATCTATGGACTTTGTTTTAGGTTTACCTCGAACAAAGAAGGGGAGGGATAGCATATTTGTTGTCGTGGATAGGTTCTCGAAAATGGCACACTTTATACCATGTCATAAAAGCGATGATGCTGTTAATGTTGCTGATTTGTTCTTTCGTGAAATTATACGCTTGCATGGTGTGCCAAATACTATTGTTTCAGATCGTGATACTAAATTTCTTAGCCACTTTTGGAGATGTTTATGGGCTAAGTTGGGGACTAAACTGCTTTTTAGTACTACTTGTCACCCCCAAACTGATGGACAAACTGAAGTAGTCAATAGAACTTTGTCTACTATGCTTAGGGCTGTTTTGAAGAATAACAAGAAAATGTGGGAAGAATGCTTGCCTCATATTGAATTTGCTTATAATCGTTCGTTGCATTCTACTACTAAGATGTGCCCTTTTGAAATTGTATATGGTTTCCTACCTCGTGCACCTATTGATTTGTTGCCTCTTCCATCTTTGGAGAAGGTTAATTTTGATGCTAAACAACGTGCTGAATTGATCGTAAAAATGCATGAGTTAACTAAGGAGAACATTGAGCGTATGAATGCTAAATATAAACTTGCTGGAGATAAGGGTAGAAAACATGTTGTGTTTGCACCTGGAGATCTTGTTTGGTTACATTTGCGTAAGGATAGATTTCCTGATTTGCGCAAATCAAAGCTAATGCCACGTGCTGATGGTCCTTTTAAGGTGTTAGAGAAAATAAATGATAATGCATATAAACTTGAGCTGCCTACAGATTTTGGGGTTAGTCCCACTTTTAACATTGCAGATTTGAAGCCTTATTTGGGTGAGGAAGATGAGCTTCCGTCGAGGACGACTTCATTTCAAGAAGGGGAGGATGATGAGGACATCAATACCATTGTTACACCCACAGCCCCTGCTGCTATACATACTGGGCCAATTACTAGAGCTCGCGCACGCCAATTAAATTATCAGGTACTTTCGTTTCTTGGTAATGATTCTAATGTTCATGAGAATATGATGCTGCCTAAATTGGATACATTTGTTTTGCTTACAAATGAAGGGCCTAGCTTGGACAAGAAAGAGGAACCTTGGAGCAAGTTCAAGCATGGAGATGATGGCATGCGCAAGGGGAACAAGAACGGAGTTACAAGTGATGATTTCAGGACTTTGAAGCCACCATAAGGAGTGCAGGAAGCCTTGGACGAAATATACAAGATGCCACTTCATAAATTTCGTCCAGAGGCTATTATAGGTGCTGCGTCACCTTATTATTGGGCCAGGCCCATGTAATTTCGAAATACTTGAGTATAGGCTATTTTTAGAGTCCGTATGTGTGGGGAAACAAGAGATAGGGTTGGTTTCGGACCCCTCCTTCAAGGGCCACGAAATCCCCCCCCCCCTCTTCCTCCATATATATAGCCCTTAGGGCACCGTTTAGACTTTGGGTTTTGTTTAGATTAAAAGTTCGCCATAGCTGCAACTTCGCGTACTTCGTTTGTGTTCAACGACCAGACCAAGACGTCACAGAACCCCACCTCGATCAATAAAGCTTTCATCTTATATTCGCAATATCCAGATTGCAAATCTTAGTTTCTTGCTTGTTCTTCGTTTGCTTGCAGGAGATAGACCCTCGGGGTCAGGTTGATTGTGCTCCGGCGTGGTCAATAACCTCTCGGAGTTGGTTTAGCGATTGCTAAGGCGCGACGTCCTCGCACGTTCGTAGTCGGATCGTCAAAGTCTACTCCACCAAAAACGATAGATATCATCTCATCGAAAGATCGGGACACCCTCGCCTCTATCAAGTGGTATCAGATTCCCAGGTTGCTCGATGAGATTTACAGTTTTTCGTAGTTTAGATCGAGTCTGTTCTTCATACCTACAGTCCCGGAAAAAGCCAAAAAAAAAAAATTAGGGTTAGTTCATCATATCCGAACCAATCTGAGCCTTTGCATAATCTTTTTAGTGTTTTTGCTTTGTTGAATTTGCGGTTGCATCGTCGTGTCAAGTTGCTGGTCTTAGCGTCTAGTTCTTTAGAGTTTTGAGTTCTGTTCACAAGTTGTCACGCCGCCGCCGCACCATCATCATCGCCCCTACCGTATACCACCACAGCTTATCTGCTATTTCTCTGAGTCCATATAGCACCACCGATCCGAGTCCATATACCACCACCAATCCGAGTCCATATACCACCACCAATCCGAGCCCACATATACTACCGTCATATACCATCACCAGTCCGAGTTCCACCAGATATATCTCTGCCACCAGTCCTAGTCCGAGTCCAGTATTTATTCCTTTATTTTAGAGTTCCAGATCACGTGATACTACGAGTCGTGAACAAGTCGGATTCCCCAATTTTCGCGCTACCCGCAGAAGAAAAATAGTTCCAGTTTCCAAAAATTCTGGCTAGGCAGTTTTTAGACCATTTGTAGACTTTTTCGAAAAAAAATTGTTGCGGAGCAAAAAAAAAAAAAGAGGAAAAAAAGTGCAAAAAAAAAAAGAAAAAAATTCAGAGTGTGCTCCTCCCTTGTTTACGTGCAGCGCCGTGATTTTTGTTAGTGTTCTAGGCTCGCGTCTCTAGCACGGTCTAGCCTAGGACCAGCACAGTACCGTCGTTGAGAGTTTATTCAACATTGCATCTCTGAATTGATTATTGCTGACCCTTTTTGCTACCATATCATAAGCCTTCCCAGCTCCACATACATCTACATCGTGCGTTTGACACCACCTGGCAATCGCTCTGTCCAAGCTCTGAGAGTTTTGACTACAAAGGTTGCCGATCACCACCTGCTGCTGGGTAAGAACTGGTAAGAATTTGAGATTTGCTTGACGGATTTGTGACACCACACCACATGATGAGGACATCAATACCATTGTTACACCCACAGCCCCTGCTTCTATACATACTGGACCAATTACTAGAGCTCGCGCACGCCAATTAAAATATCAGGTACTTTCGTTTCTTGGTAATGATTCTAAAGTTCATGAGAATATGATGCTGCCTAAATTGGATACATTTGTTTTGCTTACAAATGAAGGGCCTAGCTTGGACAAGAAAGAGGAACCTTGGAGCAAGTTCAAGCATGGAGATGATGGCATGCGCAAGGGGAACAAGAACGGAGTTACAAGTGATGATTTCAGGACTTTGAAGCCACCATAATGAGTGCAGGAAGCCTTGGACGAAATATACAAGATGTCACTTCATAAATTTCGTCCAGAGGCTATTATAGGTGCTGCGTCACCTTATTATTGGGCCAGGCCCATGTAATTTCGAAATACTTGAGTATAGGCTATTTTTAGAGTCCGTATGTGTGGGGAAACAAGAGATAGGGTTGGTTTCGGACCCCTCCTTCAAGGGCCACGAAATCCCCCCCTCTTCCTCCATATATACAGCCCTTAGGGCATCGTTTAGACTTTGGGTTTTGTTTAGATTAAAAGTTCGCCATAGCTGCAACTTCGCGTACTTCGTTTGTGTTCAACGACCAGACCAAGACGTCACAGAACCCCACCTCGATCAATAAAGCTTTCATCTTATATTCGCAATATCCAGATTGCAAATCTTAGTTTCTTGCTTGTTCTTCGTTTGCTTGCAGGAGATAGACCCTCGGGGTCAGGTTGATTGTGCTCCGGCGTGGTCAATAACCTCTCGGAGTTGGTTTAGCGATTGCTAAGGCGCGACGTCCTCGCACGTTCGTAGTCGGATCGTCAAAGTCTACTCCACCAAAAACGATAGATATCATCTCATCGAAAGATCGGGACACCCTCGCCTCTATCATCACTTCATAAATTTCGTCCAGAGGCTATTATAGGTGCTGCGTCACCTTATTATTGGGCCAGGCCCATGTAATTTCGAAATACTTGAGTATAGGCTGTTTTTAGAGTCCGTATGTGTGGGGAAACAAGAGATAGGGTTGGTTTCGGACCCCTCCTTCAAGGGCCACGAAATCCCCTCCTCTTCCTCCATATATACAGCCCTTAGGGCACCGTTTAGACTTTGGGGTTTTGTTTAGATTAAAAGTTCGCCATAGCTGCAACTTCGCGTACTTCGTTTGTGTTCAACGACCAGACCAAGACGTCACAGAACCCCACCTTGATCAATAAAGCTTTCATCTTATATTCGCAATATCCAGATTGCAAATCTTAGTTTCTTGCTTGTTCTTCGTTTGCTTGCAGGAGATAGACCCTCGTGGTCAGGTTGATTGTGCTCCGGCGTGGTCAATAACCTCTCGGAGTTGGTTTAGCGATTGCTAAGGCGCGACGTCCTCGCACGTTCGTAGTCGGATCGTTAAAGTCTACTCCACCAAAAACGATAGCTATCATCTCATCGAAAGATCGGGACACCCTCGCCTCTATCAAGTGGTATCAGATTCCCAGGTTGCTCGGTGAGATTTACAGTTTTTCGTAGTTTAGATCGAGTCTGTTCTTCATACCTACAGTCCAGGAAAAAGCCAAAAAAAAATTTAGGGTTAGTTCATCATAAGCCTTCCCAGCTCCACATACATCTACATCGTGCGTTTGACACCACCTGGCAATCGCTCTGTCCAAGCTCTGAGAGTTTTGACTACAAAGGTTGCCGATCACCACCTGCTGCTGGGTAAGAACTGGTAAGAATTTGAGATTTGCTTGACGGATTTGTGACACCACACCACACCACCACCACTTTCTAGTAGTCTGTAGGATCATATTCTTGTGTGTTTCTATTGCTGCTAACCATGGCAGGATCACAAGCCGACGAGATTGACTGGGAGAACATGACGAACAAGGAGTTGCATGATAAATTTCAGCAAATGATGAGTGGCCAGGTGGGAGATGTGCTAAACAGATTTGAAGAGGCCATGGAGAAGATAGATGGCATGGAGAAGTCGTTCGAGACAAAGCTGGATAACAAGTTTAATGAATTGCTCACGCGTCTTCCCCAACCACCACCGGCTGCACCTGTCGCACCTCTGCAACGACAACAACAACGCCCCCATCCAAATCAGTTCGGACGAGCGAAGCGTGTTCCTCTTGAGGATGGCCAAACTTCTGGTGCTGCTGTACCTACTGTTGATGCTTCTTTGGCTCCTGCTCCTGCTGCTGTTGGTGCCGAGGAGGAGGATGATTACGCGGGCGATTATGAGGATGAGGTTGATCAAAATCATAACTACGTGCAACCACCAGCACCAGGTCGTCCACATGCAAATAATCGCAATGGTAGGCCTGCACCACCACTTCAAGTACGAGATCATGGCCATCTTCCTAAATTAAAATTGAATATTCCACCATTCGAGGGTAGATATGTTCCTGATATATATCTTACTTGGGAGTTAGAAACTGAACAACGTTTTACATGTTTACAATATCCCGAGGAACGACGTGTTGCTGCTGCTGTTTGTGCTTTCACTAGTTTTGCATGTGTATGGTGGTCTGAACATTGTAGATTATATCCTATTCCAGCTACGTGGGCTGCTTTGAAAACTGCTATGCGTACTCGTTGCGTTCCACCAGATTATCAACATGAATTACTTCAAAAATTGCAGCGCTTAAGACAAGGAAAAAATTCTGTAGAAGAATATTATCAGGAATTACAAACTGGCATGATTAGATGTGGTATTGTGGAGGAGAATGAAGCTATGCTTGCACGTTTCATGGGTGGATTAAATAGAGAGATTCAGACCATTCTAGAGTATAAGGAGTATAATAATATCACTCGTTTATTCCATCTTGCTTGTAAAGCTGAACGTGAAGTGCAGGATCGACAGGCATTGGCGCGAACTAATTTTTCTGCAGGTCGATCTTCATCATGGACACCGCGTGCCTCCTCTACTCCCACACGTCCTACTGCGGCACCACTGACTTCAGCCGCCAATTCCAACCGAGATACAAGAAAACAGGCACCACCACCACCATCTGCCAAGAGTACACCTTCTGGGCCTGCCCAGAGCTCTTCTTCATCTACGGCATCAACAGGGCACACACATGATATTATTTGTCGTCGTTGTAAGGGAAGAGGTCATTATGCGAGAGAATGCCAATCTCCGCGTGTTATGATTGCTACTGAGGATGGTGGGTATGAGTCCGCTAGTGATTATGATGAGGAGACTTTGGCTCTTATTACAAGTGAAGAACACGGTGGAGATGATTCTGATCATGAGACGCAATACATGGCTCCTGAAGACGCTGACAGGTATGAATGTTTAGTTGCTCAACGTGTTTTGAGTGTGCAGGTCACACAAGCTGAGCAAAATCAGAGGCATAATTTGTTCCATACAAAGGGAGTTGTGATGAGGACATCAATACCATTGTTACACCCACAACCCCTGCTTCTATACATACTGGACCAATTACTAGAGCTCGCGCACGCCAATTAAAATATCAGGTACTTTCGTTTCTTGGTAATGATTCTAAAGTTCATGAGAATATGATGCTGCCTAAATTGGATACATTTGTTTTGCTTACAAATGAAGGGCCTAGCTGGGACAAGAAAGAGGAACCTTGGAGCAAGTTCAAGCATGGAGATGATGGCATGCACAAGGGGAACAAGAACGGAGTTACAAGTGATGATTTCAGGACTTTGAAGCCACCATAATGAGTGCAGGAAGCCTTGGACGAAATATACAAGATGTCACTTCATAAATTTCGTCCAGAGGCTATTATAGGTGCTGCGTCACCTTATTATTGGGCCAGGCCCATGTAATTTCGAAATACTTGAGTATAGGCTGTTTTTAGAGTCCGTATGTGTGGGGAAACAAGAGATAGGGTTGGTTTCGGACCCCTCTTTCAAGGGCCACGAAATCCCACCCTCCTCCTCCATATATACAGCCCTTAGGGCACCGTTTAGACTTTGGGTTTTGTTTAGATTAAAAGTTCGCCATAGCTGCAACTTCGCGTACTTCGTTTGTGTTCAACGACCAGACCAAGACGTCACAGAACCCCACCTCGATCAATAAAGCTTTCATCTTATATTCGCAATATCCAGATTGCAAATCTTAGTTTCTTGCTTGTTCTTCGTTTGCTTGCAGGAGATAGACCCTCGGGGTCAGGTTGATTGTGCTCCGGCGTGGTCAATAACCTCTCGGAGTTGGTTTAGCGATTGCTAAGGCGCGACGTCCTCGCACGCTCGTAGTCGGATCGTCAAAGTCGACTCCACCAAATCGATAGCTATCATCTCATCGAAAGATCGGGACACCCCCGCCTCTATCACATGGGTGGATTAAATAGAGAGATTCAGACCATTCTAGAGTATAAGGAGTATAATAATATCACTCGTTTATTCCATCTTGCTTGTAAAGCTGAACGTGAAGTGCAGGATCGACAGGCATTGGCGCGAACTAATTTTTCTGCAGGTCGATCTTCATCATGGACACCGCGTGCCTCCTCTACTCCCACACGTCCTACTGCGGCACCACTGACTTCAGCCGCCAATTCCAATCGAGATACAAGAAAACAGGCACCACCACCACCATCTGCCAAGAGTACACCTTCTGGGCCTGCCCAGAGCTCTTCTTCATCTATGGCATCAACAGGGCACACACATGATATTATTTGTCGTCGTTGTAAGGGAAGAGGTCATTATGCGAGAGAATGCCAATCTCCGCGTGTTATGATTGCTACTGAGGATGGTGGGTATGAGTCCGCTAGTGACTATGATGAGGAGACTTTGGCTCTTATTACAAGTGAAGAACACGGTGGAGATGATTCTGATCATGAGACGCAATACATGGCTCCTGAAGACGCTGACAGGTATGAATGTTTAGTTCCTCAACGTGTTTTGAGTGTGCAGGTCACACAAGCTGAGCAAAATCAGAGGCATAATTTGTTCCATACAAAGGGAGTTGTGAAGGAACGTTCTGTTCGCGTCATCATAGATGGAGGGAGCTGCAACAACTTGGCTAGCATGGAGATGGTGGAGAAGCTATCTCTCACCACAAGACCACATCCACATCCTTACTATATCCAATGGTTCAACAACAGTGGCAAGGTTAAGGTAACACGTACTGTTCGTGTGCATTTTAGTATCTCTACATATGCTGATTATGTTGATTGTGATGTGGTACCCATGCAAGCATGTTCATTATTACTTGGTAGACCATGGCAATTTGATAAAAATTCTGTACACCATGGTAGAAACAATCAGTACACTCTTGTTCATAAGGATAAACATATTACTTTGCTTCCTATGACTCCTGATTCTATTTTGAAAGATGATATTAATAGAGCTAGTAAAGCAAAGCAGGAGAAAAATAAGAGTGAAAATCAGATTGTGGCAAAAGAATTTGAGCAACAAATGAAGCCTAATAATAAACCATCTAGTGTTGCTTCTGAAATTAAATTGAAAAGTGCATGCTTACTTGCGACCAAATCTGATATTGATGATCTAGATTTCAGCAATTCTGTTTGCTATGCTTTTGTGTGCAAAGAGGCGTTATTTTCATTCGAGGACGTGCCTTCCTCTTTGCCTCCTGCGGTCACTAACATTTTGCAGGAGTTCGCTGACGTCTTTCCACAAGACGTGCCACCGGGATTACCACCTATTCGCGGGATTGAGCATCAGATTGACTTAATTCCCGGTGCTTCGTTGCCAAACCGTGCGCCATACCGTACCAATCCAGAGGAGACGAAGGAGATTATGCGTCAAGTACAGGAGTTGCTCGACAAAGGTTATATACGCGAATCCCTTAGTCCTTGTGCTGTTCCTATTATTCTAGTGCCGAAAAAGGATGGTACATCGCGTATGTGTGTTGATTGTAGAGGCATTAATAATATTACTATTCGTTATCGTCATCCTATTCCTAGACTAGATGATATGCTTGATGAATTGAGTGCTCTACAATATTCTCCAAAGTTGATTTGCGTAGTGGATACCATCAAATTCGTATGAAATTGGGGGATGAATGGAAAACAGCATTTAAAACAAAGTTTGGATTATATGAGTGGTTAGTCATGCCTTTTGGGTTAACTAATGCACCTAGTACTTTCATGAGATTAATGAACGAAGTTTTACGTGCTTTCATTGGACGATTTGTGGTAGTCTATTTTGATGATATACTGATTTATAGCAGATCTTTGGAGGAACATTTGGAACATTTACGTGCTGTTTTTATTGCTTTACGTGATGCACGTTTGTTTGGTAACCTTGGGAAGTGCACCTTTTGAACCGACCGAGTATCTTTTCTTGGCTATGTTGTTACTCCACAGGGAATTGAAGTTGATAAAGCCAAGATTGAAGCTATTGAGAGTTGGCCACAGCCCAAAACAGTCACTCAAGTGAGGAGTTTTCTTGGACTCGCTGGTTTCTATAGGCGTTTTGTGAGAGATTTCAGCACCATTGCTGCACCTCTCAATGAGCTTACAAAGAAGGATGTGCCTTTTGTTTGGGGTACCTCACAGGAAGAAGCCTTCACGGTATTGAAAGATAAGTTGACACATGCTCCTTTACTCCAACTTCCTGATTTTAATAAGACTTTTGAGCTTGAATGTGATGCTAGTGGAATTGGATTAGGAGGTGTTTTATTACAAGATGGCAAACCTGTTGCATACTTTTCTGAAAAATTGAGTGGTCCTAGTCTGAACTATTCTACTTATGATAAAGAATTATATGCTCTTGTTCGGACCTTAGAAACATGGCAACATTATTTATGGCCCAAAGAATTTGTTATACATTCTGATCATGAATCTTTGAAACACATTAAAAGTCAAGCAAAACTGAACCGTAGACATGCTAAATGGGTTGAATTTATTGAGACTTTCCCTTATGTCATTAAACACAAGAAGGGTAAAGAAAATGTTATTGCTGATGCATTGTCTCGTCGTTATACTATGCTTTCACAACTTGACTTTAAAATATTTGGTTTGGAGACCATCAAAGATCAATATGTGCATGATGCTGAATTTAAAGATGTATTGCAGAATTGTAAGGAAGGAAGAACATGGAACAAGTTCGTCGTTAACGATGGATTTGTGTTTCGTGCTAACAAGCTATGCATGCCAGCTAGCTCCGTTCGTCTTTTGTTGTTGCAGGAGGCGCATGGAGGAGGATTAATGGGACACTTTGGCGTGAAGAAGACGGAGGATATACTTGCTACACATTTCTTTTGGCCAAAGATGAGACGGGATGTTGAGCGTTTTGTTGCTCGCTGCACTACATGTCAAAAAGCTAAGTCACGACTCAATCCTCATGGTTTATATATGCCTTTGCCTGTACCTAGTGTTCCTTGGGAGGATATATCTATGGACTTTGTTTTAGGTTTACCTCGAACAAAGAAGGGGAGGGATAGCATATTTGTTGTCGTGGATAGGTTCTCGAAAATGGCACACTTTATACCATGTCATAAAAGCGATGATGCTGTTAATGTTGCTGATTTGTTCTTTCGTGAAATTATACGCTTGCATGGTGTGCCAAATACTATTGTTTCAGATCGTGATACTAAATTTCTTAGCCACTTTTGGAGATGTTTATGGGCTAAGTTGGGGATAAACTGCTTTTTAGTACTACATGTCACCCCCAAACTGATGGACAAACTGAAGTAGTCAATAGAACATTGTCTACTATGCTTAGGGCTGTTTTGAAGAATAACAAGAAAATGTGGGAAGAATGCTTGCCTCATATTGAATTTGCTTATAATCGTTCATTGCATTCTACTACTAAGATGTGTCCTTTTGAAATTGTGTATGGTTTCCTTCCTCGTGCACCAATTGATTTGTTGCCTCTTCCATCTTCGGAGAAGGTTAATTTTGATGCTAAACAACGTGCTGAATTGATCTTAAAAATGCATGAGTTAACTAAGGAGAACATTGAGCGTATGAATGCTAAATATAAACTTGCTGGAGATAAGGGTAGAAAACATGTTGTGTTTGCACCTGGAGATCTTGTTTGGTTACATTTGCGTAAGGATAGATTTCCTGATTTGTGCAAATCAAAGCTAATGCCATGTGCTGATGGTCCTTTTAAGGTGTTAGAGAAAATAAATGATAATGCATATAAACTTGAGCTGCCTGCAGATTTTGGGGTTAGTCCCACTTTTAACATTGCAGATCTGAAGCCTTATTTGGGTGAGGAAGATGAGCTTCCGTCGAGGACGACTTCATTTCAAGAAGGGGAGGATGATGAGGACATCAATACCATTGTTACACCCACAGCCCCTGCTTCTATACATACTGGACCAATTACTAGAGCTCGCGCACGTCAATTAAAATATCAGGTACTTTCGTTTCTTGGTAATGATTCTAAAGTTCATGAGAATATGATGCTGCCTAAATTGGATACATTTGTTTTGCTTACAAATGAAGGGCCTAGCTTGGACAAGAAAGAGGAACCTTGGAGCAAGTTCAAGCATGGAGATGATGGCATGCACACGGGGAACAAGAACGGAGTTACAAGTGATGATTTCAGGACTTTGAAGCCACCATAATGAGTGCAGGAAGCCTTGGACGAAATATACAAGATGTCACTTCATAAATTTCGTCCAGAGGCTATTATAGGTGCTGCGTCACCTTATTATTGGGCCAGGCCCATGTAATTTCGAAATACTTGAGTATAGGCTGTTTTTAGAGTCCGTATGTGTGGGGAAACAAGAGATAGGGTTGGTTTCGGACCCCTCCTTCAAGGGCCACGAAATCCCCTCCTCTTCCTCCATATATACAGCCCTTAGGGCACCGTTTAGACTTTGGGTTTTGTTTAGATTAAAAGTTTGCCATAGCTGCAACTTCGCGTACTTCATTTGTGTTCAACGACCAGACCAAGACGTCACAGAACCCCACCTTGATCAATAAAGCTTTCATCTTATATTCGCAATATCCAGATTGCAAATCTTAGTTTCTTGCTTGTTCTTCGTTTGCTTGCAGGAGATAGACCCTCGTGGTCAGGTTGATTGTGCTCCGGCGTGGTCAATAACCTCTCGGAGTTGGTTTAGCGATTGCTAAGGCGCGACGTCCTCGCACGTTCGTAGTCGGATCGTCAAAGTCTACTCCACCAAAAACGATAGCTATCATCTCATCGAAAGATCGGGACACCCTCGCCTCTATTACTATACATACTGGACCAATTACTAGAGCTCGCGCACGCCAATTAAAATATCAGGTACTTTCGTTTCTTGGTAATGATTCTAAAGTTCATGAGAATATGATGCTGCCTAAATTGGATACATTTGTTTTGCTTACAAATGAAGGGCCTAGCTTGGACAAGAAAGAGGAACCTTGGAGCAAGTTCAAGCATGGAGATGATGGCATGCACAAGGGGAACAAGAACGGAGTTACAAGTGATGATTTCAGGACTTTGAAGCCACCATAATGAGTGCAGGATGCCTTGGACGAAATATACAAGATGTCACTTCATAAATTTCGTCCAGAGGCTATTATAGGTGCTGCGTCACCTTATTATTGGGCCAGGCCCATGTAATTTCGAAATACTTGAGTATAGGCTGTTTTTAGAGTCCGTATGTGTGGGGAAACAAGAGATAGGGTTGGTTTCGGACCCCTCCTTCAAGGGCCACGAAATCCCCTCCTCTTCCTTCATATATACAGCCCTTAGGGCACCGTTTAGACTTTGGGTTTTGTTTAGATTAAAAGTTCGCCATAGCTGCAACTTCGCGTACTTCGTTTGTGTTCAACGACCAGACCAAGACGTCACAGAACCCCACCTTGATCAATAAAGCTTTCATCTTATATTCGCAATATCCAGATTGCAAATCTTAGTTTCTTGCTTGTTCTTCATTTGCTTGCAGGAGATAGACCCTCGTGGTCAGGTTGATTGTGCTCCGGCGTGGTCAATAACCTCTCGGAGTTGGTTTAGCGATTGCTAAGGCGCGTCCTCGCACGTTCGTAGTTGGATCGTCAAAGTCTACTCCACCAAAAACGATAGCTATCATCTCATCGAAAAATCGGGACACCCTCGCCTCTATCAGATTAGGAGGTGTTTTATTACAAGATGGCAAACCTGTTGCATACTTTTCTGAAAAATTGAGTGGGCCTAGTCTGAACTATTCTACTTATGATAAAGAATTATATGCTCTTGTTCGGACCTTAGAAACATGGCAACATTATTTATGGCCCAAAGAATTTGTTATACATTCTGATCATGGATCTTTGAAACACATTAAAAGTCAAGCAAAACTGAACCGTAGACATGCTAAATGGGTTGAATTTATTGAGACTTTCCCTTATGTCATTAAACACAAGAAGGGTAAAGAAAATGTTATTGCTGATGCATTGTCTCGTCGTTATACTATGCTTTCACTACTTGACTTTAAAATATTTGGTTTGGAGACCATCAAAGATCAATATGTGCATGATGCTGAATTTAAAGATGTATTACAGAATTGTAAGGAAGGGAGAACATGGAACAAGTTTGTCGTTAACGATGGATTTGTGTTTCGTGCTAACAAGCTATTCATTCCAGCTAGCTCTGTTCGTCTTTTGTTGTTGCAGGAGGCGCATGGAGGAGGATTAATGGGACACTTTGGCGTGAAGAAGACGGAGGATATACTTGCTACACATTTCTTTTGGCCAAAGATGAGACGGGATGTTGAGCGTTTTGTTGCTCGCTGCACTACATGTCAAAAAGCTAAGTCACGACTCAATCCTCATGGTTTATATATGCCTTTGCCTGTACCTAGTGTTCCTTGGGAGGATATATCTATGGACTTTGTTTTCGGTTTACCTCGAACAAAGAAGGGGAGGGATAGCATATTTGTTGTCGTGGATAGGTTCTCGAAAATGGCACACTTTATACCATGTCATAAAAGCGATGATGCTGTTAATGTTGCTGATTTGTTCTTTCGTGAAATTATACGCTTGCATGGTGTGCCAAATACTATTGTTTCAGATCGTGATACTAAATTTCTTAGCCACTTTTGGAGATGTTTATGGGCTAAGTTGGGGACTAAACTGCTTTTTAGTACTACATGTCACCCCCAAACTGATGGACAAACTGAAGTAGTCAATAGAACATTGTCTACTATGCTTAGGGCTGTTTTGAAGAATAACAAGAAAATGTGGGAAGAATGCTTGCCTCATATTGAATTTGCTTATAATCGTTCATTGCATTCTACTACTAAGATGTGTCCTTTTGAAATTGTGTATGGTTTCCTTCCTCGTGCACCAAATGATTTGTTGCCTCTTCCATCTTCGGAGAAGGTTAATTTTGATGCTAAACAACATGCTGAATTGATCTTAAAAATGCATGAGTTAACTAAGGAGAACATTGAGCGTATGAATGCTAAATATAAACTTGCTGGAGATAAGGGTAGAAAACATGTTGTGTTTGCACCTGGAGATCTTGTTTGGTTACATTTGCGTAAGGATAGATTTCCTGATTTGCGCAAATCAAAGCTAATGCCACGTGCTGATGGTCCTTTTAAGGTGTTAGAGAAAATAAATGATAATGCATATAAACTTGAGCTGCCTGCAGATTTTGGGGTTAGTCCCACTTTTAACATTGCAGATCTGAAGCCTTATTTGGGTGAGGAAGATGAGCTTCCGTCGAGGACGACTTCATTTCAAGAAGGGGAGGATGATGAGGACATCAATACCATTGTTACACCCACAGCCCCTCCTTCTATACATACTGGACCAATTACTAGAGCTCGCGCACGCCAATTAAAATATCAGGTACTTTCGTTTCTTGGTAATGATTCTAAAGTTCATGAGAATATGATGCTGCCTAAATTGGATACATTTGTTTTGCTTACAAATGAAGGGCCTAGCTTGGACAAGAAAGAGGAACCTTGGAGCAAGTTCAAGCATGGAGATGATGGCATGCACAAGGGGAACAAGAACGGAGTTACAAGTGATGATTTCAGGACTTTGAAGCCACCATAATGAGTGCAGGAAGCCTTGGACGAAATATACAAGATGTCACTTCATAAATTTCGTCCAGAGGCTATTATAGGTGCTGCGTCACCTTATTATTGGGCCAGGCCCATGTAATTTCGAAATACTTGAGTATAGGCTGTTTTTAGAGTCCGTATGTGTGGGGAAACAAGAGATAGGGTTGGTTTCGGACCCCTCCTTCAAGGGCCACGAAATCCCCTCCTCTTCCTCCATATATACAGCCCTTAGGGCACCGTTTAGACTTTGGGTTTTGTTTAGATTAAAAGTTCGCCATAGCTGCAACTTCGCGTACTTCGTTTGTGTTCAACGACCAGACCAAGACGTCACAGAACCCCACCTCGATCAATAAATCTTTCATCTTATATTCGCAATATCCAGATTGTAAATCTTAGTTTCTTGCTTGTTCTTCGTTTGCTTGCAGGAGATAGACCCTCGGGGTCAGGTTGATTGTGCTCCGGCGTGGTCAATAACCTCTCGGAGTTGGTTTAGCGATTGCTAAGGCGCGACGTCCTCGCACGTTCGTAGTCGGATCGTCAAAGTCTACTCCACCAAAAACGATAGATATCATCTCATCGAAAGATCGGGACACCCTCGCCTCTATCAATATCTTACTTGGGAGTTAGAAACTGAACAACGTTTTACATGTTTACAATATCCCGAGGAACGACGTGTTGCTGCTGCTGTTTGTGCTTTCACTAGTTTTGCATGTGTATGGTGGTCTGAACATTGTAGATTATATCCTATTCCAGCTACGTGGGCTGCTTTGAAAACTGCTATGCGTACTCGTTGGGTTCCACCATATTATCAACGTGAATTACTTCAAAAATTGCAGCGCTTAAGACAAGGAAAAAATTCTGTAGAAGAATATTATCAGGAATTACAAACTGGCATGATTAGATGTGGTATTGTTGAGGAGAATGAAGCTATGCTTGCACGTTTCATGGGTGGATTAAATAGAGAGATTCAGACCATTCTAGAGTATAAGGAGTATAATAATATCAGTCGTTTATTCCA
This sequence comes from Thinopyrum elongatum, assembly GCA_011799875.1. Lineage (NCBI taxonomy): Eukaryota > Viridiplantae > Streptophyta > Magnoliopsida > Poales > Poaceae > Thinopyrum > Thinopyrum elongatum. The sequence goes on from JAAAXO010000322.1 coordinate 18,136, forward strand.
TCTTGCTTGTAAAGCTGAACGTGAAGTGCAGGATCGACAGGCATTGGCGCGAACTAATTTTTCTGCAGGTCGATCTTCATCATGGACACCGCGTGCCTCCTCTACTCCCACACGTCCTACTACGGCACCACTGACTTCAGCCGCCAATTCCAATCGAGATACAAGAAAACAGGCACCACCACCACCATCTGCCAAGAGTACACCTTCTGGGCCTGCCCAGAGCTCTTCTTCATCTATGGCATCAACAGGGCACACACATGATATTATTTGTCGTCGTTGTAAGGGAAGAGGTCATTATGCGAGAGAATGCCAATCTCCGCGTGTTATGATTGCTACTGAGGATGGTGGGTATGAGTCCGCTAGTGATTATGATGAGGAGACTTTGGCTCTTATTACAAGTGAAGAACACGGTGGAGATGATTCTGATCATGAGACGCAATACATGGCTCCTGAAGACGCTAACAGGTATGAATGTTTAGTTGCTCAACGTGTTTTGAGTGTGCAGGTCACACAAGCTGAGCAAAATCAGAGGCATAATTTGTTCCATACAAAGGGAGTTGTGAAGGAACGTTCTGTTCGCGTCATCATAGATGGAGGGAGCTGCAACAACTTGGCTAGCATGGAGATGGTGGAGAAGCTATCTCTCACCACAAGACCACATCCACATCCTTACTATATCCAATGGTTCAACAACAGCGGCAAGGTTAAGGTAACACGTACTGTTCGTGTGCATTTTAGTATCTCTACATATGCTGATTATGTTGATTGTGATGTGGTACCCATGCAAGCATGTTCATTATTACTTGGTAGACCATGGCAATTTGATAAAAATTATGTACACCATGGTAGAAACAATCAGTATACTCTTGTTCATAAGGATAAACATATTACTTTGTGATGAGGACATCAATACCATTGTTACACCCACAGCCCCTGCTTCTATAAATACTGGACCAATTACTAGAGCTCGCGCACGCCAATTAAAATATCAGGTACTTTCGTTTCTTGGTAATGATTCTAAAGTTCATGAGAATATGATGCTGCCTAAATTGGATACATTTGTTTTGCTTACAAATGAAGGGCCTAGCTTGGACAAGAAAGAGGAACCTTGGAGCAAGTTCAAGCATGGAGATGATGGCATGCACAAGGGGAACAAGAACGGAGTTACAAGTGATGATTTCAGGACTTTGAAGCCACCATAATGAGTGCAGGAAGCCTTGGACGAAATATACAAGATGTCACTTCATAAATTTCGTCCGAAGGCTATTATAGGTGTTGCGACACCTTATTATTGGGCCAGGCCCATGTAATTTCGAAATACTTGAGTATAGGCTGTTTTTAGAGTCCGTATGTGTGGGGAAACAAGAGATAGGGTTGGTTTCGGACCCCTCCTTCAAGGGCCACGAAATCCCCTCCTCTTCCTCCATATATACAGCCCTTAGGGCACCGTTTAGACTTTGGGTTTTGTTTAGATTAAAAGTTCGCCATAGCTGCAACTTCGCGTACTTCGTTTGTGTTCAACGACCAGACCAAGACGTCACAGTATCCCACCTTGATCAATAAAGCTTTCATCTTATATTCGCAATATCCAGATTGCAAATCTTAGTTTCTTGCTTGTTCTTCGTTTGCTTGCAGGAGATAGACCCTCGTGGTCAGGTTGATTGTGCTCCGGCGTGGTCAATAACCTCTCGGAGTTGGTTTAGCGATTGCTAAGGCGCGACGTCCTCGCACGTTCGTAGTCGGATCGTCAAAGTCTACTCCACCAAAAACGATAACTACCATCTCATCGAAAGATCGGGACACCCTCGCCTCTATCAACATGCAAATAATCGCAATGGTAGGCCTGCACCACCACTTCAGGTACGAGATCATGACCATCTTCCTAAATTAAAATTGAATATTCCACCATTCGAGGGTAGATATGTTCCTGATATATATCTTACTTGGGAGTTAGAAACTGAACAACGTTTTACATGTTTACAATATCCCGAGGAACGACGTGTTGCTGCTGCTGTTTGTGCTTTCACTAGTTTTGCATGTGTATGGTGGTCTGAACATTGTAGATTATATCCTATTCCAGCTACGTGGGCTGCTTTGAAAACTGCTATGCGTACTCGTTGGGTTCCACCATATTATCAACGTAAATTACTTCAAAAATTGCAGCGCTTAAGACAAGGAAAAAATTCTGTAGAAGAATATTATCAGGAATTACAAACTGGCATGATTAGATGTGGTATTGTTGAGGAGAATGAAGCTATGCTTGCACGTTTCATGGGTGGATTAAATAGAGAGATTCAGACCATTCTAGAGTATAAGGAGTATAATAATATCACTCGTTTATTCCATCTTGCTTGTAAAGCTGAACGTGAAGTGCAGGATCGACAGGCATTGGCGCGAACTAATTTTTCTGCAGGTCGATCTTCATCATGGACACCGCGTGCCTCCTCTACTCCCACACGTCCTACTGCGGCACCACTGACTTCAGCCGCCAATTCCAACCGAGATACAAGAAAACAGGCACCACCACCACCATCTGCCAAGAGTACACCTTCTGGGCCTGCCCAGAGCTCTTCTTCATCTATGGCATCAACAGTGATGAGGACATCAATACCATTGTTACACCCACAGCCCCTGCTTCTATACATACTGGACCAATTACTAGAGCTCGCGCATGCCAATTAAATTATCAGGTACTTTCGTTTCTTGGTAATGATTCTAAAGTTCATGAGAATATGATGCTGCCTAAATTGGATACATTTGTTTTGCTTACAAATGAAGGCCCTAGCTTGGACAAGAAAGAGGAACCTTGGAGCAAGTTCAAGCATGGAGATGATGGCATGCACAAGGGGAACAAGAACGGAGTTACAAGTGATGATTTCAGGACTTTGAAGCCACCATAATGAGTGCAGGAAGCCTTGGACGAAATATACAAGATGTCACTTCATAAATTTCGTCCAGAGGCTATTATAGGTGCTGCGTCACCTTATTATTGGGCCAGGCCCATGTAATTTCGAAATACTTGAGTATAGGCTGTTTTTAGAGTCCGTATGTGTGGGGAAACAAGAGATAGGGTTGGTTTCGGACCCCTCCTTCAAGGGCCACGAAATCCCCTCCTCTTCCTCCATATATACAGCCCTTAGGGCACCGTTTAGACTTTGGGATTTGTTTAGTTAAAAGTTAGCCATTGCAACTTCGTGTACTTCGTTTGTGCCCAACGACCAGACCAAGACCGCTTACGGATCCCCACCATTATCAATACTTCATATATATTTGCAATATTCAGATTGCTTTATCATATTCTTGCTCGTTCTTCGATTGCTTGCAGGAATAGACCTTCCTGGTCAGGCTGACCGTGCTTCCGGCATCGTCAGTAACCTCAGGAGATTGGTTTAGCGATTGCTAAGGCGCAACGTCGTGCACATTTGTAGTTGGATCGTCAAAGTCGTCTCCACCCAATCGATAGTTATCATCTCATCGAAAGATCGGGACACCCCCGCCTCTATCATAAGGATCGATAGGAATGTTGGCCATTACCGACTCTGAAGGCTGTGGAAGCTCGATGGCAGTCAGCAATGGTGGAGAGCTTGACAAGGTGAGAGCAAAGGAGGCAATAACAGTGGAATGCGAGGAGTCTGTCTGCGGTCTCGGCTGAAATTTTTGGAAATAGCCTGAGACTAGCTCCTTAAAAGGGGTAACATATCTCGTCTGTTGGGCCGGTCCAATATGTCGAAACCAATCCTCCACTACTCCATCAGCCCAAGCATTATCAGGTGGGCCTTAAAATGTAGCAAACGAAATGAACGGCCAGAGACCGGTAAGCTTGGGCTTGGGGCAGAATCGGGCCAGGTGCCCTACATCACCACATGCATAACATGCACAGTCAAATTTCGGCTGGCCACTATTAAATTCCAAAAAATTCTCCTGCCTCTCCATTACAGACACATTAACTGCATTATGAATATTCTCATTAACTTGCGGACCAGGATCACGCACGCAATCAATGCTACGCGAGAGCCGTTGGAAAACCAATCTATTCTCCCAGGCCAGTGAGCAATTTCAGCGATCGCCGGAGCTGGGGGCAACGGCCTTGCCATTATGTCCAACAACAGTCCATTTAGCATCAGATTCTTTGTAAAACAGAACCTCCTCACAATGCCAATTAGGTCCCCCGTTACCCCAAAGACTAAAAACCACCTCGTAGTCTCTCTCGGCAACTCTTACAACATTGTAAATTTGAAATCCCACCGACTTAGAAGCAACCAAAAGCTAAAAGGAACGATCTTTGAGCCAGGAAACTCTAAAACCTATAGGGTAACCACCAAAGGTGGCTTGGAGAGCAACACTCACCGTGTGTATATCCCACTTGAATGTGGCACGACAGAAAGGGACCACCATAGTGAATTCCTTCTGACGAAAACCCGGGGAGAAAACCACTGGATGTCCAAACTTGCTTCTCGTGCTTGCTTGAAAGGTCCTACCACGCTCAAAGTTGAGTGAAAAAGGAGCCATGGTTACCTCGATCTTCTCCCAAAGGCGACCTCCAAGATGGTGGGAAGGTGGCCGCCGCCAGCCTCCCTCCTACTGCTCCATATTAATGGCGCGCCCGAGCTACTGGTCATAATAGGCGGCTGCACACCCCATCCACCGTGGTCACCGCCGTCTCGAGTGTATGAGGATGCCGCCGAAGCGCACCATCGAAGGGAGTGGCGACGGCGGGGCTGGTGAAGCACCCACGCAACACGTGAAGCTGGGCACAGAGGTTGCCGTCGCCGCCGCCGAGGTCTCGTGCAGGCAGCAGTGTGACCTTGACGTCGTCGTCGTCGTCGTGCCTCCCCAGCCAGAGCCAGAGGTCCACAACAACTCCGGCAACGACTCCGACGAAAAGCCAGTTAGTCATCTATATCCATTTTTGCGGCAAATATATCATGTGTTTTCTCTGGTTAGTCCTCCCCCCCCCCACCTTCAATTTTTGGATTAGAAAACCTATAGTTATGTGTCTCTCAGTCCATGAAATCAGAGTAAGATTCATTAAATCCGTGTGGTTTACTGATTGTTTGAATGGTATCCTTCTAGGGTTAGTGATTAATTGTTTGTTCTGTACAAATGATTTTGCTAATAATCCGATTAGGGTTAGCGTTCGTGCTAATAATTCCTACGTAGTCAGATCTTGAGAATTGATTTTGAATGTCCTACATATATGTTTGTGCCATTTTTTCTTCCAGATCTTGAGAATTGATTTTGAATGTCCTACATATATATTTGTGCCATTTTTTCCAGATTGGTATGTACATAGATGAGGCTCCGGCCAGCGGCACCGCCGGTTGTAGATCCTGCACCCAGCAGCATGGGCAGAAGCAGCCACGGCCCCTGGATCCGAGGAACCCGTAGAATCTCAGCCGGACCGCATCAGCGATCTCCCAAACGCCATCCTTGGGGAGATCATCTCCCTTCTCCCCACCAAGGATGGCTGCCGCACACAAGTCCTCGTATCTTGGTGGCGCACTCTATGGCGCGCCGCGCCTCTTAATCTCGACTGTCATCAGCTATTTGTCGATCATGATTCTGAACTCACCGGAGCCATCATCTCCTCCCACCAGGGCTCCATTCAATGCCTCTGCATCTTGGCATGCTACCTGCTGTACATACGCTGCATGGTGGATGCCTGGCTAACATCCCGTCAATTCAAAAAACTCTAGTAGCTTGAGTTTTACCATTACTATGAATATAACATACCACGAACCGATGTATCTGTGCCCTCACCACCGATGTCCATCTTGTAGTTTTCTTCCTCTCTCCACACTATCACATTCGCCCGGTGCCATCTAGCAGACAATCTGGTACAAATGCTTCGACTCCCACTGCTAAAAAACTTGTGCTTGTGGTGGTTGATCTATCGGAGGCCTCACTGCATAGCATCATCCACTCCAGCTGCCATGCCCTGGCGCACTTGCTGCTTGTTTTGGGAATAGAAATCCGTATCTGTTGTCTCCAAATAAAGTCGCCTCACCTTGTAAGCATTGGAATTTGTTTCGAAGGACAGGAGTTCATCATCAAAGATGCCCCTACACATCAAAGGTTGCTCCTTGATTCTTGTTATGCACCATTGCAAATAACTGTGGTCTCTGTACCTAAACTGGAGACCTTGGGTGCAATTCATGATCTGTTTAAATCGTTCAAGATGGTGTTTGGCTCCACACTTATTAAGGTATTGTATATTATCATGTACACTTTCGTAATCATAAGATGCATTTTTCATTTGTGCGCATAAGTTTTATATCATCTTGGACTACACTTTTGGTACTAATATTATGTTCTAAGCTCAATGAAGAGCTTGTCCATGGATAGCCTATCAATGGTGCTGGATTCTGCCAAGACCTTATATATCAGTACATGGTGTTTTGATCTGAAAACGATTATTGGCTTGCTGTGATGCTTTCCATGTCTATAGAATTTGTATATAAAGATGATGATTTCATGCACATAGAAAGCCCATATACAATGTACTAGAATTAATCGTTCAGCTGTCGCTCTTTTGACATGCTGTTTTTAGAAATTAACTGTTTTCAATCTTCATGTCTATTTAGGCACTAACACATGGAGAAAAAGGTATAACCAATCGGTCGCTAAAGAAGCACCGGAATTTTCTTAGTTTTCATGACATTCGTTTGACGACAATAAAACTGGAAGGATATGCATCCAACCATGCAAACACTAGCTTTGTCACATTCTTCATGTTGAATGCGAGGGTAGTATTGTCCATGAGGATTAAGTTTTTTAACAAAAAAAAATCTCATGGATGGACATGTTGAACAGCATAAAAAGAAGTTTCAGGTGGACAAAAGGGCTTCTGAACGTGCTCAGCTTCTATTTACAACTACTTGTCGTCATCATGTACCAGTAGATTTTCTGGCCCATGATCTTGATTTTATGGATTAGACCGATACATTTGTTGTGACTGCCCAAAACTTTGATGTAGTTAGATGTTATTGCCCTGTTCAATCTGGGTTTTGTCTAAACCTTATGAAAAATTAATCCTCGTGCTTTTGTACCATTTGTAAGATGGAGTTAGATATTGTTGCCCTTTTCAACTCAGCTTTGACCCGTATTTTCTTTCATACTTGGCCAATGGGTTGCCTTTTTTTAATTAAGGAAGAAATATTATAAGCAATCACAACATAGAGAAAGAACATCACTCTCGTGGGCTCCTTGAGCTCATTGTTCATTATAGAACCCGCAAGTGCTTAGCGCCCACCAGCACCCACAAACTTATTTTGAGCTAGCACAACAAATGGGTTGTAATTCTTAGTAAGAAAAGTTGCATGGTAGTGACAAATTGGGAATCTGACATTTGGGGTCCACGAGGGAAAAGGCTATCAAAGGTGGTGTCGACTCAGCAGTAAACATTGAGAAACTTGGTTTTAAAATTAATGTAAATCCAAAAGTCGCCTGAAAATCATGAAACTTGGCATGGTGTTATGACATGGCACTAACATGCTATGGTAAAAAAATTGTCCGAATTGGGACAAGTTTTGGTATAAACTTCTTACAAACCGGAGCTTCTCTTAAGAAGCCTCATGGTTCCGAGAGGGAACTTGTCACCTTTGTGTGCGAAACGACATATGTTGTCTCTTCCCACCTTGATTTATTTTACAGAGGCAACATGCAACTATAGGAGTGTCATGCTAAAAATATGAAATTATTCAGGGTTCATTTTGCCTTTTTATACATTATTTGAGTTTTCTAGGCATTTTGGAACAAATAGCTACCAGGTTATTATGGAAAACAGTCATATTATTCCAACCGTGGGTGTTCAACTAACCATTTACTACCACGGGCAGCTGTTTGATTAGACGAGATGACTGCGAGCAGTCTGCCGCGCAGGCTCACCGTACCAGGAAGCGAGCCGCGAGCACTGCCAAAAATTTATTGATGGTTTTGGTTTCGACCACCTCGGGAAGGTACGTAGAACAGTCATCCATTCTTATCTACAAGCACCGCTGCCGAGGACCACCGCCTGCTATGATGGAGGACGAGCCGGACAACAAGCGGGGGCAGGTCGAGCCAGAACCGCAAGAGCCTCCGACGAGCATGGACTTCATCTCTAGCCTCCCCGACAAGATGTTAGTAACCATCATATCCCTCCTCCCCATCAAATCTGGCGTGTGGACCACTGTCCTCCCCCGGCGGTGGCACCCCCTCTGGCACTCCACCCCCTGGACCTCTTCAACGACGACGAGCTCTGCAGCGGGGAGCGCAAACACTTGGACGCATTGTCCGACATCCACACCACACACCCTGGGCCAGTTAGACGCCTTGCTATTGGCAAGTTCGGTTCCAACTGAAAGGCCGAACCCAGGTTTCACGACTAGTTCCTATCCCCAGCCCTAGATTGGCTCGAGGAGCTCAACTTTCATGCTGGACATCCGTGCTCACTGCTGCCCTCCGCACTCTGTCTCATGCCCACGGTGCGCCGCGCTATGTTCAAGAAGTGCCTTTTCAAGCACATTGATGCCGCGCCCACTCTTCATTTCCCTAAACTAAAGCACCTCCAGCTCATGGGCGTTCACATCTCGAAGGAGGATTTGGAGCACCTGCTCGGCGGCTGTTGTCGCGGGAAACCATGGCCACCTATGGGACCAGGAGGCCCCTTGCTAGTTCGGCAGGGGGGCGTCACGTTGCATAAAGAGCAGACGAGCGTGTGGCAGCACGGCAGAGATCACACAGGCATTTTTACCCAGGTTCGGGCCGCCGTGAGGCGTAAAACCCTACTCCTGCTTTGGTGGATTGATGATGGAAAGGTGGTGGTGGAGCGTAGTACACTTGCCCGGCAAGGGTTGCCTTAGGGCGGCAGTGGCTATGCGTGTATGGGGGTCTGAGTTATCCAACCTTCTAACCCTCTCTACGTTTGCATGGGCCTCCTTTTATAGATTAAGGGGTCACCACAATGGCAAAACAGTCATTACGCACTGATAAGATAGCAAACAGCGCTATCACACCTAACTCTGCAGGCTGACAGGGCGCATTAAATGCACCGCTCAACGTCACATCGTTGGTTGCCCGGCAAGGCTTGCTGGGCTATCTCGCCAGCTCCATGCCTGCTCTCTTGGCATGTCGCAGGACGGGTGTCATCTGCAGGTGTCTCCTGTAGGGAGAGGCTGCCATGTGGTGAATGGCTGCCACTTAGTCACTCCGCGGTTCAACACCGTATTGATCGAACGACATGGGTCGTGGTGGAGTAGTTGGTGAGGTGGTTTTGCCCTCGTGCGCCCCGGCAGGCCCTGCTGGGATGTCTTGGACGTTGTCTTCCGGGGGTGGCCTCGCCCCTTGCCGAGCTCGCTTGCCCGGCAAAGGAGGCCCTTCTCCTGATGGTGCCTTGCTTCTTTGGCTTGATCTTGGTCCCTCTGATCTGCATGTTAGTCCTTTGAACCTCTCGGTCCCTTGTATTCTGACTTGGGTTGGTGCTTCAATCTCGTCCCTGTGCCTGTGCACAGTCTGGGCAACAGACCCAGGGTTTGTTGCATCGACAGAAGCCCCCGGGCCTGCCCCGAACGCGCTGCCGAGCGGCGTCGGGGTAGGGCCTAATAAGTGCACAGGCGGGGTCGCTGAAGAGGCTGGTCTCTTGAGGTCTTGTTTATTTCTACATTAGCCTTGATTCCGGGCCAGTTTCCGATTTCTCCGCGTGTCGTGTAAGGCCAATGGTGGTGGGGCCGCTCCAGTGATGGCCCGTGAATGACTTTAACACACGGGGGAGAAACTGCCAATTCACTCTTCCCACCACGCCCTTATCCTTAGCCACGTATGCGGCATGCATCGCGCGGGATAGGTAACGGAGGTGCGTGGTGCGGGAGAGCATCAAGGCGAGGGCCTGGTCTTCCTGAATTGGCAGAGAGGGGCGGCGATCGCTTGTTGAGGGAGCGGCTCCCTTTCTTGCTCCGCCTATAAAAGGAGGGGTGGAGGGAGAGCCGAGCCATCCATCTTCGGATCCTTTCTTCCCCTGTTCCTGCCTTTCGTTGGTCATGTTGAAGGGAAAGGCCTGGGGCCAAGCTCCGGGCTCCATCTTGCGCCTAGAGTTGTTGAGTGTTGGTGTTCGGGGAGTGAGCCTGGTCCATGCCCGGAGAAGGTGTCGTGGACGGGCTGCTCGTGGTGCAGGCGATACCAAGCTCTCCCGTTGTGAGGGAATGCTTGCTCCTTTTGCCATGGCCGTCTGCCCGTTGGGTAGTGCGGTGTCCAGCCTCGGGTCACCGTCGCTCGTGGTCTTGGCGATCGGGTCCTTGGCGTTTCTGGGGCGCGCCCGGGAGGCAGGGCTGGGAATCATCGGTAAACCCAGCACTGTCCCATCTAGGAGCCGTGGGGATGATGTCGACAAGAGGCGCGCCTTCCTGCCCGCCAAGGCGGGGAGGAGCGTGTCCCGAGCCCCCTGGCCGTCTTGGTCGCTCGCCGTCTCTCCGGGGAAGGCGCCGGGCTGGAGAGTTGGCGCTTCTCGGGAGCAGCGGTGGTGAGGAGAAAGCGAGGGAAGATGGAGAAGGCGGGTGGCAGGGGGTCAGGTCGGAGTACGATGGCATGGATGCCTTCGCCTCCGACCAGTGACTTGACGCCTCGTCTTTCCGCTCTTCCCCTCCCTTCCCGGCACCATCATCACCAGCCTCCTAGGGCGATGGCCGGGGAGGGATGTTCTCTTGGCGCCTTCGTCTCCCCTCCAGCAGTCTTCTGGCTGAGCTTTGGTGGATGACTCCACTGGCGTTCAAGCCGGGGCTTCTTGCTGGCTCTGGAGGTGGCGACCAGAGGGCGCCGCCCCGTCCCCCATACTCCTCCTTCGCAGCTTCGTGACTCCCGGTCTTGTCAGGCCGTGACAGGTGGGTCGCGACGGGACCGGGATGGGCTCCTGCTTGGGTGCCCTTTTCTCGTCTTTTCCTCCTTCCGCCGTAGTGCCTGATGGAGGGAAAATGAAAAGAGGGGATTACGGGGCACTTATCTTTTTTCAATCTTAAATCTGCAGGCACTTGCCAAATTTTAATTCAAATAATGTAATCTCTCGAGTCCATGTTTGTGTTCTGTAATGCTTGTACTTGTATCAGCATATTAATGAAAAAGATGAACCTTGCCGGGAACCCGTGCATGTGTACGTCCATGCAGAGGCGAGATGCCACTTTAGTGTAAATAAACGAGTTTTTCCTGGCAGGCTATCCTGCCGGCACCTTTTCTGTCAGCCGGAGAGCTATGTCTACCGGGCAACGGGAAAAGGGGCCAGCCCCCCGCCAACTTCTTTTTACCAAAGGCCACTACGACCATCCTGTCCGAAGCAATGTTCGAGTCAGGGATGGGAGCACCTAAGTCTCAAAAGAGTGGCGGGGTTTTCTTATGCACAAGTCATAACTTACAGAACACTAATGGACAGGAGGTAGAACTTATCTGTTTGGCTTGCCGGGGATCGCAGTGCCGGGCAATCTTCTCAACTCCTTGTCAAAGCCAAGTTCACGGCAGGAACCTGCACCTTCATGTGGATGAGCATGAATGCAGGATGCGATTCTATCTATATGCATATGCAAATGCTCATGAAATGCTTATGTAGTGATCTTGGAATGCTCATGCATGCATGCAATCTTGGTCGGGGGCCCCCCACAGCGCTTCTTTATTTTCTCTTGCACAGGGTCATCGCCCTGGCTTTGTACAAGGGGTTACATGCAACTGAGGCAAGGCCTGTACAAGAGGGTGGCTGCCGGGCAGGGCCTGACAGCCGCGCCTTACCGGTAGAACTTGCGCAGATGCTCAATATTCCATGAGTTTTGCAACTGAATGACATCTCTGGTCTCCAGATGGACTGTGCCAGGTCTGGTGACTCGTACTACCCGGTAAGGGCCTTCCCACTTCAGTGACAACTTGTTCGTACCCTTGGCAGACTGAACGCGCCTAAGGACAAGGTCACCTTCCTCAAAACACCGGGCGTGAACCCTGCGGCTATGATAGCGACGCAGGGCTTACTGATAGCTTGCAGCACCAGTAGCAGCCCGGAGACGGTTTGATAGAGGCGAGGATGTCCCGATCTTTCGATGAGATGATAGCTATCGTTTTTGGTGGAGTAGACTTTGACGATCCGACTACGAACGTGCGAGGACGTCGCGCCTTAGCAATCGCTAAACCAACTCCGAGAGGTTATTGACCACGCCGGAGCACAATCAACCTGACCACGAGGGTCTATCTCCTGCAAGCAAACGAAGAACAAGCAAGAAGCTAAGATTTGCAATCTGGATATTGCGAATATAAGATGAAAGCTTTATTGATCAAGGTGGGGTTCTGTGACGTCTTGGTCTGGTCGTTGAACACAAACGAAGTACGCGAAGTTGCAGCTATGGCGAACTTTTAATCTAAACAAAACCCAAAGTCTAAACGGTGCCCTAAGGGCTGTATATATGGAGGAAGAGGGGGGAATTTCGTGGCCCTTGAAGGAGGGGTCCGAAACCAACCCTATCTCTTGTTTCCCCACACATACGGACTCTAAAAACAGCCTATACTCAAGTATTTCGAAATTACATGGGCCTGGCCCAATAATAAGGTGACGCAGCACCTATAATAGCCTCTGGACAAAATTTATGAAGTGGCATCTTGTATATTTCGTCCAAGGCTTCCTGCACTCATTATGGTGGCTTCAAAGTCCTGAAATCATCACTTGTAACTCCGTTCTTGTTCCCCTTGCGCATGCCATCATCTCCATGCTTGAACTTGCTCCAAGGTTCCTCTTTCTTGTCCAAGCTAGGCCCTTTATTTGTAAGCAAAACAAATGTATCCAATTTAGGCAGCATCATATTCTCATGAACATTAGAATCATTACCAAGAAACGAAAGTACCTGATAATTTAATTGGCGTGCGCGAGCTCTAGTAATTGGTCCAGTATGTATAGCAGCAGGGGCTGTGGGTGTAACAATGGTATTGATGTCCTCATCACGGTTCTCCTCGAGTAGCACAGCGTCATCACGCTGGTGCTGACCTTGCGCTACTTCATCGTAGGCAAGCGCTCGAGGCGACCCGTAAATGAGTTTCGTGGGGATAACTGATTCTGCCCCGTAGACCAGGGAGAAGGGAGTCTGCCCGGTAGCTCGGTTTGGTGTCATTCTGAGGGACCAGAGAACTACCGGCAGCTCCTCGATCCACTGCCTGCCGTGCTTCTGCAGCGTATCAAAGGTTCTCGTCTTGAGTCCACGTAGCACTTCAGCGTTCGCCCTCTCAGCTTGCCCATTGCTCTGGGGGTGTGCCACAGAGGCAAATGAGATCTTGCATCCGAGGGCATGAACATATTGCATGAAGGCGCGGCTCGTGAATTGGTGCCGTTGTCGGTAATGATCCTTGCCGGAACTCCAAAACGACACACCAATTCTTTCAAGAACTTGATAGCTGACTGAGCAGTCACCTTTCTCACGGCAGTCACTTCCAGCCACTTTGTAAACTTGTCAATAGCAACGGACAAGAATTCAAAGCCCCCGATTGCTCGGGGGAAGGGGCCGAGGATATCGAGCCCCCAGACCAAAAATGGCCATGATAGAGGGATTGTCTGAAGAGCTTGGGCACGCATGTGGGTTTTCTTGGAATGGAACTGGCAGGCTTCACACTTGGTGACTAGCTCGACCGCATCTTGGAGGGTTGTGGGCCAATAGAATCCTTGCCGGAATACTTTCCCAACTAGTGCCCTTGATCCAATGTGGGAGCCGCACATGCCTTTGTGTATCTCAGCCAGCAGTTCCTTTCCTTCTTCCCGGCAGACACACTTTAATTTCACACCATTGGGCCTCCTTCTGTACAGAGTGTCATCGACAAACTGATACATACTGGCCCTCCGGGCTACTTTTTCAGCTTCGTCTTGGTTGCCGGGAAGCTCTCCGGTTTGGAGGAAGTGGACAATGTGCCTTGCCCAAGTTGGAGCCTAGGGCTCGGCAACGAGGACTAGCGGCACCTCCTCTGCTGCGGGAGCACATGCCTCGTTCGCGGGGTCCATGGGCCCGGCTGCAGGGTGTGGTCCGGCAAACTGCGAGGAGTTGTTTCCGGCAGGGTCTCTGCTAGGAGCGGACGGCTCTACCGGGAGAGGCTTACCGGAGTCCAACTTTCTCCTTTTCCAGGCCATTGTTGCTGGGGATACGGAGGGCTGAGTGAGATGGAGAACAAAAGTCCCTGGTTCCACAGGGAGCTTCTGCGCAGCACACTTTGACGGATGATCAGCTATGCTGTTTTCCGCACGGGGTACGTGCTCCGTTTGCAATCCGTCAAAGTGCTCCTCCAATCTCCTCACTTCCTCGACGTATGCCTCCATCAATGGACTTTGGTAATCCTTGTTAACTTTTCTCACCACAAGCTGTGAATCTCCTCGAATGATCAGCTTCTTAATTCCCAATTCAGTTGCAATCTTGAGCCCGGCAAGGAGCCCTTCATATTCTGTTGTATTGTTGGTTGCTTCTTCCCGGGCAAAATGCATTTGGACGACGTACCTCAAGTGCTCCCCGGAGGGGGCACCAAGAAGCACGCTAGCTCCTGCACCTTGTAGGGAAAAAGCACCATCAAAATACATAATCCATTCTTGGGGCAATTCCTTGCCGGGGATAGCTGTCTCCGTCACTTCCTCATCAGGGGTTGGCGTCCATTCTGCAATAAACTCTGCCAATGCCCTGCTCTGAATAGTTGACGTGCTTTCAAACTTCAAACCGAAACTGGATAACTCCAAAGCCCACTCCACTATTCTGCCGGTAGCCTCTGGGTTTCGGAGGATCCGTTGCAATGGGAAACGAGTGACAACCGTGATCTCATGGGCTTGGAAGTAGTGGCGTAGTTTCCTTGAGGCCATGATGAGACCAAAAATCAACTTTTGCACGCCAGAGTACCTCGATCTAGCCCCCTGTAATAACGAGCTGACGAAGTACGCTGGGCGCTGCACCACTTTCTTCCTTGCCGCGTCCTTGGGGTTTCTCTCGTTGCCGTGCTCATTGCTGTCCTGATCCTTCTCTGACTCTGCCGGTCTCTGCTCACTCTCTGCCTCATCCACTTCTCGCTGCGCTACCAAAGCTGCACTGACTACTTGGTTGGTTGCCACTACGTACAGCAGCAATGGCTCCTGGGGTTTGGGAGCGACCAAGGTAGGCATGGAGGACAAGTAGGCCTTCAATCTTGCAAAGCTGCATCTGCTTCCGGGGTCCACTTCATGGGTCCTGCCTTCTTCAAAATTTTGAAGAACGGCAGGGCGCGCTCGGCAGACTTGGAGATGAATCTTCTTAGCGCGGCAACGCATCCTGTCAGACGCCTCACATGCTTAACTGTCCTTGGTGCTTGGATCTGCTCGATGGCCTTGATCTTGTCGGGATTGGCTTCGATCCCGTGATGGGATACAAAGAACCCAAGCAACTTGCCGAAGGGAACACCAAATACACACTTCTCCGGGTTGAGCACATGGAGTGATGAACGACGTTTTCTCTTCATCTTCCTGGGACATGAAGATCTGGTGATACCCAGAATACGCATCCAGAAAGGAGAGCAAATCACAACCTGAAGTGGAATCCACAATCTGATCGATACGCGACAAGGGAAACGGGTCCTTCGGGCAAGCCTTGTTGAGATCTGTGAAATCTATGCAAAGCCTCCACTTCCCGTTAGCCTTTCGGACTACCACTGGGTTTGCCAACCATGTGGGATGCAGTACTCCTCTGACCAATCCAGCTGCCTCTAGTCTCTTGATCTCTTCTGCAATGAACTGCTGCCTCTCCAAGGCCTGCTTCCGGACTTTCTGCTTGACAGGTCGGGCATGTGGGCAGACAGCAAGGTGGTGCTCGATTACCTCCCTGGGAACATCGGGGATATCAGATGGTTGCCAGGCAAACACATCGATATTCGCCCGCAGGAAGGCAACAAGAGCGCTTTCCTATTTGTCATCGAGGGTGGCGCTGATAGTGAAAGTACCATCAACGCCAGCCAGCCCTGCCGGGACCTTCTTCACTTGGGGTGCAGCGACCTTGGATCTCTTGCCATTGGAACACTCCGGCACGTCGTCAATGGGTGTCGTGCACTCGGTGGGGGCATGCTTCCCGGACTCTTTGCCGGAGTCCCTGTGATCCTTCTTCTTTCCTTTGCTTTCCTTAGCGGGAGCTGCTGCTGCCGCTGCCTCTGCTGCGAACGCATCCCGGTACATCTTGTCCACACAAATGATTGCATCCTTCTCATCTGATGGGATGGTGATGACTCCCAGTGGCCCAGTCATCTTCAAGGTGTTGTAGGCATAGTGAGATGCTGCCATGAACTTAGCCAGGGCCGAGCGTCCAAGAATCCCATTGTATGGCAGGGGGAGAACAACCACATCAAACACAATCCTCTCAGTCCGGTAGTTCAGTTCTCCCCCAAACGTTACCGACAACGTGATCTTTTCCTTAGGGCGGCTCCTGCCAGGATTAACTCCTTGAAACGTGCCAGTAACCTCCAGCTCTTCCTCTGCTATCTGAAGCTTGCTGATAACTGCTGGGGAAATCAGATTCAACCCGGCCCCGCCATCCACCAGCATCTTCGTGACCTTGAGGTTGCGGATTGTTGGGGAGACCAACAATGGCAAACACCCTACCGCAGTGGTACGGCCAGGATGATCCTCCTCGTCAAAGATGATGGGCGTACGGGACCACTTGAGCGGCTTCCAGGCCTCAGGCGCTGGCTCCACGGCATTGACTTCTCGCGCCCACCACTTGAGTTGGCGGTGAGAGGTGTGCACAGATGCACCCCCGTCAATGCACAGGGCGTCGGTGGCCTTCTGAAACTCTTGCTCACTGGCTTCCTCTTCATCCCCTCCATCACTCTCATCACCACAGGCTTCCTTCTCTCGACCTCTGGCGGGTTTTCCTTGGTTCTGAAAGGGTTTGCCGGGGCGATTTACTTCACCGCCTTGGCCCTTGCCGCCAGCAACATTCTGACCCTTTTCCTTGTCACGCTTCTCATATTCCGCTTTCTGTCTTTTGACAAGCTACTCAACCTGATAACACTCTCGAAGGTCGTGGCCCTTGGTCCGATGAATCTTGCAATACGGCCCATCACCTTTCCCGGCTTTCTCGGCAGCAGCGGCCTCCCGGCAGTCAGAGCACATGGCAGCTTCCTTGCCGGGGCCCTCAGCTTTGGCCTTCTTGCCGGTACTAGGCGTACCAGATCCTTCAACAGTCATTACTGCCTTATCCCTTTGCTTCTTACAGCGCTTCTTGCTCTTCTTCTGACTGGTTGATTCATCCTCATCCTCTGAATCAATATTGGTGCAATCTTCCTCTCCGGGAAACTTTCTTCCCTCCTCCATCCAAGCACACATATCCACCAACGCGTAGAGCTCCTTCACAGTCTTGGGCAATCGTACGTTCATCTTGGAACGAATCCTGCGGTTGCGCACATTGGACTGGAAGGCAGCTATCACGGCTGCCGGATGGATATTTGGGATATTTCTATGAACTTTGCTGAATATCTGTAAATACTTACGGAGGGTCTCTCCTTCCTTTTGTTGGAGAAGCTGCAAGTCGCTGGGTCGGCCCGGCTCTTGGTGGCCACCGGTGAAGGCACCGATGAACTCATGGCACAGGTTTTGATAGAGGCGGGGGTGTCCCGATCTTTCGATGAGATGATAACTATCGATTTGGTGGAGTCGACTTTGACGATCCGACTACAAACGTGCATGACGTTGCACCTTAGCAATCGCTAAACCAATCTCCCGAGGTTACTGACGATGATGGAAGCACGATCAGCCTGACCACGAAGGTCTATTCCTGCACGCAATCGAAGAACAAGCAAGAATATGATAATGCAATCTGAATATTGCGAATATAGATGAAGTATTGATAAAGGTGGGGATCCAAAAGCGGTCTTGGTCTGGTCGTTGGACACAAACGAAGTACACGAAGTTGCAATGGCTAACTTTTAACTAAACAAATCCCAAGGAAAAAGCTACTAGATGGATCTACTTATATAGGAGCAAAGGGTGGCGGCCAAGGAGGTGGGAGGACATCCCAAGGCAGCCTAAAACTAACCCTAGGTCGTACAAGGCTCATGGGCCCAATTGGAGGTGAAGCAACACCTTTGGACTTGTAGTTTGACTCGGATTCTGCTGTAGTGTCAGATTGTTTTGTCGCGAACTCAATGCTCCGGACAAATTTGAAGGTGAATCCAACTGGGTTGGAAAGAGCACGAAATCTACTTTCCAACAAAAAAAGAATCACCCAATTCGAAGTCCGTATGAAAGAGTTCTTGCCGTTTTGAGTCAGGTATGTCTGTGCAGTCCGAATCTGAATCCAGAACGTGAGAGACTTGGACTCTATCTTCTCTTGGCCCAAAAGTGACGTGAGAGGACTTTTTGAACAACACCTAAACATCTCTTTTCCCCTTATCTTCATATGTGGATTGTACAAATGTCCCATACACCTGCAATTAGACATGACACAAAAGTTTGTGAAGTATTTGTGTCTTGGATGACATAAATAAATTATTGCATAGTTTGCATTAGAAATCACCTCACAAATATACATGTATGCAATATTTTTGGTCGTATCCAAGGTAGTCATGTCCTCATCATCCTCCCCTTCTTGAAAACAAAGCCGTCCTCGGCGTTGCTTAAGCTGAAATGTGGCTAACAAAAGAGACAAGGTGTACATGTTGTATATATATATGTCATCCAGTTTTACTTCCCTTAGTTTTTGCATATATGACACATGTATACATGAGTAACTTTCATAGTTCATAAAATCTAAAGCCAAAATATTATCACAAGAAGTAGAAGGCATGAAAATATTGCAACTCAGTTTGCACATATAAGTGAAGCACTTATTCATTTCAAAAGGTTGACAATGTTCATCATTAAACCATCCTAACATTGGTGAATAAACCTTAGTTGCATCAAATTTACATGCTACAACATGCTTAAATAAGCAAACATGCAATAAGTCATTGGTCACAGAATCATCACCAAGATTAGAGGTCATATCAAAATGATTAAACATTGGTTCTTTTGCATCAGCAGTTAATTCAATGGGTGCACTCAAAATTGTTGGTATTTCAGTTGTTTGATCACATGACGCATTCATGACAGTAACACAATTCTCTAAAATAGGTGACGTGCCCAAATCAATAGGTAACTCAACACATGATGTATTCAAGTTAACTAGGCATGCATCATTCTCATGTGAAAGTGGAAAATATGTACCTTTGTCATTACCTCTTATGATCAACTCAGATGATGTAGGCACTCTCGGTGGTGATGTGTCACATGGTGGAGATGATGTAGTCATCGCAACAACGGATGTTGTTGTCATAGTACGCCTAGTAGTTGAAGAAACATTTGTATCAACACTTGGAATGTGCACCGTGCGCTTGTTCTCCTTGTGGGCAACATGTCATTTTATTTCCTGTTCAGCTTTGCAAGCAAGATGAAACAAATGGTCCATAGGATAACACTCTTCATGAATTAGTATCTCTTGAATATCACGGTTTAATCCTCCCCAAAATCTATCCATAAAATCTTCTGCACTTTCTTCTAAAAATGAGTGCAACAAGGTAGTTTGTAAATCATCATAATATTTTGTTACGGTGTCACTACCTTGTTTTAAATGTTGTAGTTTTTTAATCATGCCACGAGTATAATGAACATCTACGAATCTATCTCTCATGACATGTTTTAAACCATCCCAAGTAGTAGGTATATAATCAGCATTTAACCGACAGTATTCACTCCACCAAACTAAAGCAAAGCTACTGAAAGTACTAACCGCAGCTTGAAATTTTCCACGCTCATCAAAATTATGGGAAGCAAATATAGCATTAATTTCGTACTCCCATTCAATATATAAATCAGGCCTAAAACGACCAGTAAATGGTGGCATGGAAACATTAACCTGATTATGTGCATTCTGATGTTGTTGCTCCTCTTGTGACGGTTGTTGTATTTTCTTAGGTGATGGCAAATCTCCCACGATCGATGAAGCCCAAGAACTAACAACTCCGGAACCTGCCATAGTTAGTAGAAAACAAGAAACAAAATCCAAGAATAATATTCCTATGAAGTACTAGGATGTGGTGGTAAAACGCTCACAGTATAGCAAATATCAATATCTTACAAGTTCTTACCATGCAGCAGGTGGTGACAGGCAGCCAGCGGTGTCAAATAACTCTGAAGATTGAGTAAAGCGATTGCCAGAGGAACATACGTATACACGGTGTAGAAATATGTGGAGCTTGGAAGGCTTAAATATTTGGTAGCAAAAGATTAGCAATAATCAATTCAGAGATGCAATGTTGAATAAACGCTCAACGACGGTACTGTGCTGGTCCTAGGCTAGACCGGACTAGAGACGCGAGCCTAGAACACTAATGAGGTCACGGCGTAGCACAACTAGCATCAATAAAGGATATGAAGTAGCTCTGGACAGTAAGATAAAAGTGAATACCACAATAGCAGTAAAGATAATGATGTGAAATAACTGCCAAGCAGGATATACCAACAACTTTCTCTCCAACTTTCCTCTGAAATTTTTTTTTGCCAATTTTTTGATAATTTTTCTCAAGAATGGCACTGACTCAAGCTTTCAAACGCAAAAAGAATCAATCAATTCCGAGTTGATATGAGGAGTAAAAAAATTCTAAAACTGGCCTGAAAAACTGGAACAAGCTGTGTTCGCGAACTTCGGAGGGCAAAAAGACCTATTTAGAAGCCGATTTTGAGGTATCAAATATTGAACTAGCTTCTGCAACTATTTAGATGTGGCTCATCGCTAGCTTTAATTTGAGTATTCACGGAGCCAAAACGGACTTCGTATGAGGAAGATACGCCTGTTTTACTGAACAGTACGCAAAACAGATTCGAATCTGAATTCAGGTACGAGAGTGAGTCTAGATATATCTGAATTTTGTGTTTTTTTTTATTCTCTCACTTTTTTTTCTCTTTTTTTCTGACTTTTTTTCTCTCTTTCCAAAACAAGCTAGATAAGATGCAGATTGGATCAAGCGAAGATATGAACGGCGTCAGCTATGATTATGACAATGAACGGTGGATAGCACGTGGTGGAAATTGATGGATGGGAGGTGGTGGACAGCGGAAGGTGATAGAGGCGAGGGTGTCCCGATCTTTCGATGAGATGATAGCTATCGTTTTTGGTGGAGTAGACTTTGACGATCCGACTACGAACGTGCGAGGACGTCGCGCCTTAGCAATCGCTAAACCAACTCCGAGAGGTTATTGACCACGCCGGAGCACAATCAACCTGACCACGAGGGTCTATCTCCTGCAAGCAAACGAAGAACAAGCAAGAAACTAAGATTTGCAATCTGGATATTGCGAATATAAGATGAAAGCTTTATTGATCGAGGTGGGGTTCTGTGACGTCTTGGTCTGGTCGTTGAACACAAACGAAGTACGCGAAGTTGCAGCTATGGCGAACTTTTAATCTAAACAAAACCCAAAGTCTAACCGGTGCCCTAAGGGCTGTATATATGGAGGAAGAGGGGGGAATTTCGTGGCCCTAGAAGGAGGGGCCCGAAACCAACCCTATCTCTTGTTTCCCCACACATACGGACTCTAAAAATAGCCTATACTCAAGTATTTCGAAATTACATGGGCCTGGCCCAATAATAAGGTGACGCAGCACCTATAATAGCCTCTGGACGAAATTTATGAAGTGGCATCTTGTATAATTCGTCCAAGGCTTCCTGCACTCCTTATGGTGGCTTCAAAGTCCTGAAATCATCACTTGTAACTCCGTTCTTGTTCCCCTTGCGCATGCCATCATCTCCATGCTTGAACTTGCTCCAAGGTCCCTCTTTCTTGTCCGAGCTAGGCCCTTCATTTGTAAGCAAAACAAATGTATCCAATTTAGGCAGCATCATATTCTCATGAACTTTAGAATCATTACCAAGAAACGAAAGTACCTGATAATTTAATTGGCGTGCGCGAGCTCTAGTAATTGGTCCAGTATGTATAGAAGCAGGGGCTGTGGGTGTAACAATGGTATTGATGTCCTCATCATCCTCCCCTTCTTGAAATGAAGTCGTCCTCGACAGAAGCTCATCTTCCTCACCCAAATAAGGCTTCAGATCTGCAATGTTAAAAGTGGGACTAACCCCAAAATCTGCAGGCAGCTCAAGTTTATATGCGTTATCATTTATTTTCTCTAACACCTTAAAAGGACCATCAGCACGTGGCATTAGCTTTGATTTGCGCAAATCAGGAAATCTATCCTTACGCAAATGTAACCAAACAAGATCTCCAGGTGCAAACACAACATGTTTTCTACCCTTATCTCCAGCAAGTTTATATTTAGCATTCATACGCTCAATGTTCTCCTTAGTTAACTCATGCATTTTTAAGATCAATTCAGCATGTTGTTTAGCATCAAAATTAACCTTCTCCGAAGATGGAAGAGGCAACAAATCAATTGGTGCACGAGGAAGGAAACCGTACACAATTTCAAAAGGACACATCTTAGTAGTAGAATGCAATGAACGATTATAAGCAAATTCAATATGAGGCAAGCATTCTTCCCACATTTTCTTGTTATTCTTCAAAACAGCCCTAAGCATAGTAGACAATGTTCTATTGACTACTTCAGTTTGTCCATCAGTTTGGGGGTGACATGTAGTACTAAAAAGCAGTTTAGTCCCCAACTTAGCCCATAAACATCTCCAAAAGTGGCTAAGAAATTTCGTATCACGATCTGAAACAATAGTATTTGGCACACCATGCAAGCGTATAATTTCACGAAAGAACAAATCAGCAACACTAACAGCATCATCGCTTTTATGACATGGTATAAAGTGTGCCATTTTCGAGAACCTATCCACGACAACAAATATGCTATCCCTCCCCTTCTTTGTTCGAGGTAAACCTAAAACAAAGTCCATAGATATATCCTCCCAAGGAACACTAGGTACAGGCAAAGGCATATATAAACCATGAGGATTGAGTCGTGACTTAGCTTTTTGACATGTAGTGCAGCGAGCAACAAAACGCTCAACATCCCGTCTCATCTTTGGCCAAAAGAAATGTGTAGCAAGCATATCCTCCGTCTTCTTCACGCCAAAGTGTCCCATTAATCCTCCTCCATGCGCCTCCTGCAACAACAAAAGACGAACGGAGCTAGCTGGAATGCATAGCTTGTTAGCACGAAACACAAATCCATCGTTAACGACGAACTTGTTCCATGTTCTCCCTTCCTTAAAATTCTGCAATACATCTTTAAATTCAGCATCATGCACATATTGATCTTTGATGGTCTCCAAACCAAATATTTTAAAGTCAAGTTGTGAAAGCATAGTATAACGACAAGACAATGCATCAGCAATAACATTTTCTTTACCCTTCTTGTGTTTAATGACATAAGGGAAAGTCTCAATAAATTCAACCCATTTAGCATGTCTACGGTTCAGTTTTGCTTGACTTTTAATGTGTTTCAAAGATTCATGATCAGAATGTATAACAAATTCTTTGGGCCATAAATAATGTTGCCATGTTTCTAAGGTCCGAACAAGAGCATATAATTCTTTATCATAAGTAGAATAGTTCAGACTAGGCCCACTCAATTTTTCAGAAAAGTATGCAACAGGTTTGCCATCTTGTAATAAAATACCTCCTAATCCAATTCCACTAGCATCACATTCAAGCTCAAAAGTCTTATTAAAATCAGGAAGTTGGAGTAAAGGAGCATGTGTCAACTTATCTTTCAATACCGTGAAGGCTTCTTCCTGTGAGGTACCCCAAACAAAAGGCACATCCTTCTTTGTAAGCTCATTGAGAGGTGCAGCAATGGTGCTGAAATCTCTCACAAAACGCCTATAGAAACCAGCGAGTCCAAGAAAACTCCTCACTTGAGTGACCGTTTTGGGCTGTGGCCAACTCTCAATAGCTTCAATCTTGGCTTTATCAACTTCAATTCCCTGTGGAGTAACAACATAGCCAAGAAAAGATACTCGGTCGGTGCAAAAGGTGCACTTCCCAAGGTTACCAAACAAACGTGCATCACGTAAAGCAATAAAAACACCACGTAAATGTTCCAAATGTTCCTCCAAAGATCTGCTATAAATCAGTATATCATCAAAATAGACTACCACAAATCGTCCAATGAAAGCACGTAAAACTTCGTTCATTAATCTCATGAAAGTACTAGGTGCATTAGTTAACCCAAAAGGCATGACTAACCACTCATATAATCCAAACTTTGTTTTAAATGCTGTTTTCCATTCATCCCCCAATTTCATACGAATTTGATGGTATCCACTACGCAAATCAACTTTGGAGAATATTGTAGAGCCACTCAATTCATCAAGCATATCATCTAGTGATGAGGACATCAATACCATTGTTACACCCACAGCCCCTGCTTCTATACATACTGGACCAATTACTAGAGCTCGCGCATGCCAATTAAAATATCAGGTACTTTCGTTTCTTGGTAATGATTCTAAAGTTCATGAGAATATGATGCTGCCTAAATTGGATACATTTGTTTTGCTTACAAATGAAGGGCCTAGCTTGGACAAGAAAGAGGAACCTTGGAGCAAGTTCAAGCATGGAGATGATGGCATGCACAAGGGGAACAAGAACGGAGTTACAAGTGATGATTTCAGGACTTTGAAGCCACCATAATGAGTGCAGGAAGCCTTGGACGAAATATACAAGATGTCACTTCATAAATTTCGTCCAGAGGCTATTATAGGTGCTGCGTCACCTTATTATTGGGCCAGGCCCATTTAATTTCGAAATACTTGAGTATAGGCTGTTTTTAGAGTCCGTATGTGTGGGGAAACAAGAGATAGGGTTGGTTTCGGACCCCTCCTTCAAGGGCCACGAAATCCCCTCCTCTTCCTCCATATATACAGCCCTTAGGGCACCGTTTAGACTTTGGGTTTTGTTTAGATTAAAAGTTCGCCATAGCTGCAACTTCGCGTACTTCGTTTGTGTTCAACGACAAGACCAAGACGTCACAGAACCCCACCTCGATCAATAAAGCTTTCATCTTATATTCGCAATATCCAGATTGCAAATCTTAGTTTCTTGCTTGTTCTTCGTTTGCTTGCAGGAGATAGACCCTCGGGGTCAGGTTGATTGTGCTCCGGCGTGGTCAATAACCTCTCGGAGTTGGTTTAGCGATTGCTAAGGCGCGACGTCCTCGCACGCTCGTAGTCGGATCGTCAAAGTCGACTCCACCAAATCGATAGCTATCATCTCATCGAAAGATCGGGACACCCCCGCCTCTATCACATGGGTGGATTAAATAGAGAGATTCAGACCATTCTAGAGTATAAGGAGTATAATAATATCACTCGTTTATTCCATCTTGCTTGTAAAGCTGAACGTGAAGTGCAGGATCGACAGGCATTGGCGCGAACTAATTTTTCTGCAGGTCGATCTTCATCATGGACACCGCGTGCCTCCTCTACTCCCACACGTCCTACTGCGGCACCACTGACTTCAGCCGCCAATTCCAATCGAGATACAAGAAAACAGGCACCACCACCACCATCTGCCAAGAGTACACCTTCTGGGCCTGCCCAGAGCTCTTCTTCATCTATGGCATCAACAGGGCACACACATGATATTATTTGTCGTCGTTGTAAGGGAAGAGGTCATTATGCGAGAGAATGCCAATCTCCGCGTGTTATGATTGCTACTGAGGATGGTGGGTATGAGTCCGCTAGTGACTATGATGAGGAGACTTTGGCTCTTATTACAAGTGAAGAACACGGTGGAGATGATTCTGATCATGAGACGCAATACATGGCTCCTGAAGACGCTGACAGGTATGAATGTTTAGTTGCTCAACGTGTTTTGAGTGTGCAGGTCACACAAGCTGAGCAAAACCAGAGGCATAATTTGTTCCATACAAAGGGAGTTGTGAAGGAACGTTCTGTTCGCGTCATCATAGATGGAGGGAGCTGCAACAACTTGGCTAGCATGGAGATGGTGGAGAAGCTATCTCTCACCACAAGACCACATCCACATCCTTACTATATCCAATGGTTCAACAACAGCGGCAAGGTTAAGGTAACACGTACTGTTCGTGTGCATTTTAGTATCTCTACATATGCTGATTATGTTGATTGTGATGTGGTACCCATGCAAGCATGTTCATTATTACTTGGTAGACCATGGCAATTTGATAAAAATTCTGTACACCATGGTAGAAACAATCAGTATACTATTGTTCATAAGGATAAACATATTACTTTGCTTCCTATGACTCCTGATTCTATTTTGAAAGATGATATTAATAGAGCTAGTAAAGCAAAACAGGAGAAAAATAAGAGTGAAAATCAGATTGTGGCAAAAGAATTTGAGCAACAAATGAAGCCTAATAATAAACCATCTAGTGTTGCTTCTGAAATTAAATTGAAAAGTGCATGCTTACTTGCCACCAAATCTGATATTGATGATCTAGATTTCAGCAATTCTGTTTGCTATGCTTTTGTGTGCAAAGAGGCGTTATTTTCATTCGAGGACGTGCCTTCCTCTTTGCCTCCTGCGGTCACTAACATTTTGCAGGAGTTCGCTGACGTCTTTCCACAAGACGTGCCACCGGGATTACAACCTATTCGCGGGATTGAGCATCAGATTGACTTAATTCCCGGTGCTTCGTTGCCAAACCGTGCGCCATACCGTACCAATCCAGAGGAGACGAAGGAGATTATGCGTCAAGTACAGGAGTTGCTCGACAAAGGTTATATACGCGAATCCCTTAGTCCTTGTGCTGTTCCTGAGAATATGATGCTGCCTAAATTGGATACATTTGTTTTGCTTACAAATGAAGGGCCTAGCTTGGACAAGAAAGAGGAACCTTGGAGCAAGTTCAAGCATGGAGATGATGGCATGCACAAGGGGAACAAGAACGGAGTTACAAGTGATGATTTCAGGACTTTGAAGCCACCATAATGAGTGCAGGAAGCCTTGGACGAAATATACAAGATGTCACTTCATAAATTTCGTCCAGAGGCTATTATAGGTGCTGCGTCACCTTATTATTGGGCCAGGCCCATGTAATTTCGAAATACTTGAGTATAGGCTGTTTTTAGAGTCCGTGTGTGTGGGGAAACAAGAGATAGGGTTGGTTTCGGACCCCTCCTTCAAGGGCCACGAAATCCCCTCCTCTTCCTCCATATATACAGCCCTTAGGGCACCGTTTAGACTTTGGGATTTGTTTAGTTAAAAGTTAGCCATTGCAACTTCGTGTACTTCGTTTGTGTCCAACGACCAGACCAAGACCGCTTTCGGATCCCCACCATTATCAATACTTCATCTATATTCGCAATATTCAGATTGCATTATCATATTCTTGCTTGTTCTTCGATTGCGTGCAGGAATAGACCTTCGTGGTCAGGCTGATCGTGCTTCCAGCATCGTCAGTAACCTCAGGAGATTGGTTTAGCGATTGCTAAGGCGCAACGTCGTGCACGTTTGTAGTCGGATCGTCAAAGTCGGCTCCACCAAATCGATAGTTACCATCTCATCGAAAGATCGGGACACCCTCGCCTCTATCACAATCGCTCTGTCCAAGCTCTGAGAGTTTTGACTACAAAGGTTGCCGATCACCACCTGCTGCTGGGTAAGAACTGGTAAGAATTTGAGATTTGCTTGACGGATTTGTGACACCACACCACACCACCACCACTTTCTAGTAGTCTGTAGGATCATATTCTTGTGTGTTTCTATTGCTGCTAACCATGGCAGGATCACAAGCCGACGAGATTGACTGGGAGAACATGACGAACAAGGAGTTGCATGATAAATTTCAGCAAATGATGAGTGGCCAGGTGGGAGATGTGCTAAACAGATTTGAAGAGGCCATGGAGAAGATAGATGGCATGGAGAAGTCGTTCGAGACAAAGCTGGATAACAAGTTTAATGAATTGCTCACGCGTCTTCCCCAACCACCACCGGCTGCACCTATCGCACCTCTGCAACGACAACAACAACGCCCCCTTCCAAATCAGTTCGGACGAGCGAAGCGTGTTCCTCTTGAGGATGGCCAAACTTCTGGTGCTGCTGTACCTACTGTTGATGCTTCTTTGGCTCCTGCTCCTGCTGCTGCTGGTGCCGAGGAGGAGGATGATTACGCGGGCGATTATGAGGATGAGGTTGATCAAAATCATAACTACGTGCAACCACCAGCACCAGGTCGTCCACATGCAAATAATCGGAGTGGTAGGCCTGCACCACCACTTCAGGTACGAGATCATGACCATCTTCCTAAAGTAAAATTGAATATTCCACCATTCGAGGGTAGATATGTTCCTGATATATATCTTACTTGGGAGTTAGAAACTGAACAACGTTTTACATGTTTACAATATCCCGAGGAACGACGTGTTGCTGCTGCTGTTTGTGCTTTCACTAGTTTTGCATGTGTATGGTGGTCTGAACATTGTAGATTATATCCTATTCCAGCTACGTGGGCTGCTTTGAAAACTGCTATGCGTACTCGTTGGGTTCCACCATATTATCAACGTGAATTACTTCAAAAATTGCAGCGCTTAAGACAAGGAAAAAATTCTGTAGAAGAATATTATCAGGAATTACAAACTGGCATGATTAGATGTGGTATTGTTGAGGAGAATGAAGCTATGCTTGCACGTTTCATGGGTGGATTAAATAGAGAGATTCAGACCATTCTAGAGTATAAGGAGTATAATAATATCACTCGTTTATTCCATCTTGCTTGTAAAGCTGAACGTGAAGTGCAGGATCGACAGGCATTGGCGCGAACTAATTTTTCTGCAGGTCGATCTTCATCATGGACACACATACGGACTCTAAAAACAGCCTATACTCAAGTATTTCGAAATTACATGGGCCTGGCCCAATAATAAGGTGACGCAGCACCTATAATAGCCTCTGGACGAAATTTATGAAGTGACATCTTGTATATTTCGTCCAAGGCTTCCTGCACTCATTATGGTGGCTTCAAAGTCCTGAAATCATCACTTGTAACTCCGTTCTTGTTCCCCTTGTGCATGCCATCATCTCCATGCTTGAACTTGCTCCAAGGTTCCTCTTTCTTGTCCAAGCTAGGCCCTTCATTTGTAAGCAAAACAAATGTATCCAATTTAGGCAGCATCATATTCTCATGAACTTTAGAATCATTACCAAGAAACGAAAGTACCTGATATTTTAATTGGCGTGCGCGAGCTCTAGTAATTGGTCCAGTATGTATAGAAGCAGGGGTTGTGGGTGTAACAATGGTATTGATGTCCTCATCACTCTAGAATGGTCTGAATCTCTCTATTTAATCCACCCATGAAACGTGCAAGCATAGCTTCATTCTCCTCAACAATACCACATCTAATCATGCCAGTTTGTAATTCCTGATAATATTCTTCTACAGAATTTTTTCCTTGTCTTAAGCGCTGCAATTTTTGAAGTAATTCACGTTGATAATATGGTGGAACCCAACGAGTACGCATAGCAGTTTTCAAAGCAGCCCACGTAGCTGGAATAGGATATAATCTACAATGTTCAGACCACCATACACATGCAAAACTAGTGAAAGCACAAACAGCAGCAGCAACACGTCGTTCCTCGGGATATTGTAAACATGTAAAACGTTGTTCAGTTTCTAACTCCCAAGTAAGATATATATCAGGAACATATCTACCCTCGAATGGTGGAATATTCAATTTTACTTTAGGAAGATGGTCATGATCTCGTACCTGAAGTGGTGGTGCAGGCCTACCACTCCGATTATTTGCATGTGGACGACCTGGTGCTGGTGGTTGCACGTAGTTATGATTTTGATCAACCTCATCCTCATAATCGCCCGCGTAATCATCCTCCTCCTCGGCACCAGCAGCAGCAGGAGCAGGAGCCAAAGAAGCATCAACAGTAGGTACAGCAGCACCAGAAGTTTGGCCATCCTCAAGAGGAACACGCTTCGCTCGTCCGAACTGATTTGGAAGGGGGCGTTGTTGTTGTCGTTGCAGAGGTGCGATAGGTGCAGCCGGTGGTGGTTGGGGAAGACGCGTGAGCAATTCATTAAACTTGTTATCCAGCTTTGTCTCGAACGACTTCTCCATGCCATCTATCTTCTCCATGGCCTCTTCAAATCTGTTTAGCACATCTCCCACCTGGCCACTCATCATTTGCTGAAATTTATCATGCACCTCCTTGTTCGTCATGTTCTCCCAGTCAATCTCGTCGGCTTGTGATCCTGCCATGGTTAGCAGCAATAGAAACACACAAGAATATGATCCTACAGACTACTAGAAAGTGGTGGTGGTGTGGTGTGGTGTCACAAATCCGTCAAGCAAATCTCAAATTCTTACCAGTTCTTACCTAGCAGCAGGTGGTGATCGGCAACCTTTGTAGTCAAAACTCTTAGAGCTTGGACAGAGCGATTGCCAGGTGGTGTCAAACACACGATGTAGATGTATGTGGAGCTGGGAAGGCTTATGATATGGTAGCAAAAAGGGTCAGCAATAATCAATTCAGAGATGCAATGTTGAATAAACTCTCAACGACGGTACTGTGCTGGTCCTAGGCTAGACCGTGCTAGAGACGCGAGCCTAGAACACTAACAAAAATCACGGCGCTGCACATAAACAAGGGAGGAGCACACTCTGAATTTTTTTTCTTTTTTTTTGCACTTTTTTTTCCTCTTTTTATTTTTTTTTTGCTCCGCAACAATTTTTTTTTGAAAAAGTCTACAAATGGTCTAAAAACTGCCTAGCCAGAATTTTCCAGACTTAGTTTTTTTTTTTTTTGAAACTGGAACTATTTTTCTTCTGCGGGTAGCACGAAAATTGGCGAATCCGACTTGTTCACGACTCGTAGTATCGCGTGATCTGGAACTCTAAAATAAAGGAATAAATACTAGACTCGGACTAGGACTGGTGGCAGAGATGAATCTGGTGGAACTCGGACTGGTGATGGTATATGACGGTAGTATATGTGGTCTCGGATTGGTGGTGGTATATGGACTCGGATCGGTGGTGGTATATGGACTCGGATCGGTGGTGGTATATGGACTCAGAGAAATAGCAGATAAGCTGTGGTGGTATATGGTAGGGGCGATGATGATGGTGCGGCGGCGGCGTGACAACTTGTGAACAGAACTCGATACTCTAAAGAACTAGACGCTAAGACCAGCAACTTGACACGACGATGCAACCGCAAATTCAACAAAGCAAAAACCCTAAAAAGATTATGCAAAGGCTCAGATTGGTTCGGATATGATGAACTAACCCTAATTTTTTTTTGGCTTTTTCCTGGACTGTAGGTATGAAGAACAGACTCGATCTAAACTACGAAAAACTGTAAATCTCACCGAGCAACCTGGGAATCTGATACCACTTGATAGAGGCGAGGGTGTCCCGATCTTTCGATGAGATGATATCTATCGTTTTTGGTGGAGTAGACTTTGACGATCCGACTACGAACGTGCGAGGATGTCGCGCCTTAGCAATCGCTAAACCAACTCCGAGAGGTTATTGACCACGCTGGAGCACAATCAACCTGACCCCGAGGGTCTATCTCCTGCAAGCAAACGAAGAACAAGCAAGAAACTAAGATTTGCAATCTGGATATTGCGAATATAAGATGAAAGCTTTATTGATCGAGGTGGGGTTCTGTGACGTCTTGGTCTGGTCGTTGAACACAAACGAAGTACGCGAAGTTGCAGCTATGGCGAACTTTTAATCTAAACAAAACCCAAAGTCTAACCGGTGCCCTAAGGGCTGTATATATGGAGGAAGAGGGGGGAATTTCGTGGCCCTTGAAGGAGGGGTCCGAAACCAACCCTATCTCTTGTTTCCCCATACATACGGACTCTAAAAATAGCCTATACTCAAGTATTTCGAAATTACATGGGCCTGGCCCAATAATAAGGTGACGCAGCACCTATAATAGCCTCTGGACGAAATTTATGAAGTGGCATCTTGTATATTTCGTCCAAGGTTTCCTGCACTCCTTATGGTGGCTTCAAAGTCCTGAAATCATCACTTGTAACTCCGTTCTTGTTCCCCTTGCGCATGCCATCATCTCCATGCTTGAACTTGCTCCAAGGTCCCTCTTTCTTGTCCGAGCTAGGCCCTTCATTTGTAAGCAAAACAAATGTATCCAATTTAGGCAGCATCATATTCTCATGAACTTTAGAATCATTACCAAGAAACGAAAGTACCTGATAATTTAATTGGTGTGCGCGAGCTCTAGTAATTGGTCCAGTATGTATAGAAGCAGGGGCTGTGGGTGTAACAATGGTATTGATGTCCTCATCATCCTCCATGCGCCTCCTGCAACAACAAAAGACGAACGGAGCTAGCTGGAATGCATAGCTTGTTAGCACGAAACACAAATCCATCGTTAACGACGAACTTGTTCCATGTTCTCCCTTCCTTACAATTCTGCAATACATCTTTAAATTCAGCATCATGCACATATTGACCTTTGATGGTCTCCAAACCAAATATTTTAAAGTCAAGTTGTGAAAGCATAGTATAACGACGAGACAATGCATCAGCAATAACATTTTCTTTACCCTTCTTGTGTTTAATGACATAAGGGAAAGTCTCAATAAATTCAACCCATTTAGCATGTCTACGGTTCAGTTTTGCTTGACTTTTAATGTGTTTCAAAGATTCATGATCAGAATGTATAACAAATTCTTTGGGCCATAAATAATGTTGCCATGTTTCTAAGGTCCGAACAAGAGCATATAATTCTTTATCATAAGTAGAATAGTTCAGACTAGGCCCACTCAATTTTTCAGAAAAGTATGCAACAGGTTTGCCATCTTGTAATAAAACACCTCCTAATCCAATTCCACTAGCATCACATTCAAGCTCAAAAGTCTTATTAAAATCAGGAAGTTGGAGTAAAGGAGCATGTGATGAGGACATCAATACCATTGTTACACCCACAGCCCCTGCTGCTATACATACTGGACCAATTACTAGAGCTCGCGCACGCCAATTAAATTATCAGGTACTTTCGTTTCTTGGTAATGATTCTAATGTTCATGAGAATATGATGCTACCTAAATTGGATACATTTGTTTTGCTTACAAATGAAGGGCCTAGCTTGGACAAGAAAGAGGAACCTTGGAGCAAGTTCAAGCATGGAGATGATGGCATGCGCAAGGGGAACAAGAACGGAGTTACAAGTGATGATTTCAGGACTTTGAAGCCACCATAAGGAGTGCAGGAAGCCTTGGATGAAATATACAAGATGCCACTTCATAAATTTCGTCCAGAGGCTATTATAGGTGCTGCGTCACCTTATTATTGGGCCAGGCCCATGTAATTTCGAAATACTTGAGTATAGACTATTTTTAGAGTCCGTATGTGTGGGGAAACAAGAGATAGGGTTGGTTTCGGACCCCTCCTTCAAGGGCCACGAAATCCCCCCCTCTTCCTCCATATATACAGCCCTTAGGGCACCGTTTAGACTTTGGGTTTTGTTTAGATTAAAAGTTCGCCATAGCTGCAACTTCGCGTACTTCGTTTGTGTTCAACGACCAGACCAAGACGTCACAGAACCCCACCTTGATCAATAAAGCTTTCATCTTATATTCGCAATATCCAGATTGCAAATCTTAGTTTCTTGCTTGTTCTTCGTTTGCTTGCAGGAGATAGACCCTCGTGGTCAGGTTGATTGTGCTCCGGCGTGGTCAATAACCTCCAGGAGTTGGTTTAGCGATTGCTAAGGCGCGACGTCCTCGCACGTTCGTAGTCGGATCGTCAAAGTCTACTCCACCAAAAACGATAGCTATCATCTCATCGAAAGATCGGGACACCCTCGCCTCTATCACTACATGTCAAAAAGCTAAGTCACGACTCAATCCTCATGGTTTATATATGCCTTTGCCTGTACCTAGTGTTCCTTGGGAGGATATATCTATGGACTTTGTTTTAGGTTTACCTCGAACAAAGAAGGGGAGGGATAGCATATTTGTTGTCGTGGATAGGTTCTCGAAAATGGCACACTTTATACCATGTCATAAAAGCGATGATGCTGTTAATGTTGCTGATTTGTTCTTTCGTGAAATTATACGCTTGCATGGTGTGCCAAATACTATTGTTTCAGATCGTGATACTAAATTTCTTAGCCACTTTTGGAGATGTTTATGGGCTAAGTTGGGGACTAAACTGCTTTTTAGTACTACATGTCACCCCCAAACTGATGGACAAACTGAAGTAGTCAATAGAACATTGTCTACTATGCTTAGGGCTGTTTTGAAGAATAACAAGAAAATGTGGGAAGAATGCTTGCCTCATATTGAATTTGCTTATAATCGTTCATTGAATTCTACTACTAAGATGTGTCCTTTTGAAATTGTGTATGGTTTCCTTCCTCGTGCACCAATTGATTTGTTGCCTCTTCCATCTTCGGAGAAGGTTAATTTTGATGCTAAACAACGTGCTGAATTGATCTTCAAAATGCATGAGTTAACTAAGGAGAACATTGAGCGTATGAATGCTAAATATAAACTTGCTGGAGATAAGGGTAGAAAACATGTTGTGTTTGCACCTGGAGATCTTGTTTGGTTACATTTGCGTAAGGATAGATTTCCTGATTTGCGCAAATCAAAGCTAATGCCACGTGCTGATGGTCCTTTTAAGGTGTTAGAGAAAATAAATGATAATGCATATAAACTTGAGCTGCCTGCAGATTTTGGGGTTAGTCCCACTTTTAACATTGCAGATCTGAAGCCTTATTTGGGTGAGGAAGATGAGCTTCCGTCGAGGACGACTTCATTTCAAGAAGGGGAGGATGATGAGGACATCAATACCATTGTTACACCCACAGCCCCTGCTTCTATACATACTGGGCCAATTACTAGAGCTCGCGCACGTCAATTAAAATATCAGGTACTTTCGTTTCTTGGTAATGATTCTAAAGTTCATGAGAATATGATGCTGCCTAAATTGGATACATTTGTTTTGCTTACAAATGAAGGGCCTAGCTTGGACAAGAAAGAGGAACCTTGGAGCAAGTTCAAGCATGGAGATGATTGCATGCACAAGGGGAACAAGAACGGAGTTACAAGTGATGATTTCAGGACTTTGAAGCCACCATAATGAGTGCAGGAAGCCTTGGACGAAATATACAAGATGTCACTTCATAAATTTCGTCCAGAGGCTATTATAGGTGCTGCGTCACCTTATTATTGGGCCAGGCCCATGTAATTTCGAAATACTTGAGTATAGGCTGTTTTTAGAGTCCGTATGTGTGGGGAAACAAGAGATAGGGTTGGTTTCGGACCCCTCCTTCAAGGGCCACGAAATCCCCTCCTCTTCCTCCATATATACAGCCCTTAGGGAACCGTTTAGACTTTGGGTTTTGTTTAGATTAAAAGTTCGCCATAGCTGCAACTTCGCGTACTTCGTTTGTGTTCAACGACCAGACCAAGACGTCACAGAACCCCACCTTGATCAATAAAGCTTTCATCTTATATTCGCAATATCCAGATTGCAAATCTTAGTTTCTTGCTTGTTCTTCGTTTGCTTGCAGGAGATAGACCCTCGTGGTCAGGTTGATTGTGCTCCGGCGTGGTCAATAACCTCTCGGAGTTGGTTTAGCGATTGCTAAGGCGCGACGTCCTCGCACGTTCGTAGTCGGATCGTCAAAGTCTACTCCACCAAAAACGATAGCTATCATCTCATCGAAAGATCGGGACACCCTCGCCTCTACCATAATCTGTGGTGGTATATGGTAGGGGCGATGATGATGGTGCGGCGGCGGCGTGACAACTTGTGAACAGAACTCGAAACTCTAAAGAACTAGACGCTAAGACCAGCAACTTGACACGATGATGCAACCGCAAATTCAACAAAGCAAAAACCCTAAAAAGATTATGCAAAGGCTCAGATTGGTTCGGATATGATGAACTAACCCTAATTTTTTTTTTGGCTTTTTCCTGGACTGTAGGTATGAAGAACAGACTCGATCTAAACTACGAAAAACTGTAAATCTCACCGAGCAACCTGGGAATCTGATACCACTTGATAGAGGCGAGGGTGTCCCGATCTTTCGATGAGATGATAGCTATCGTTTTTGGTGGAGTAGACTTTGACGATCCGACTACGAACGTGCGAGTACGTCGCGCCTTAGCAATCGCTAAACCAACTCCGAGAGGTTATTGACCACGCCGGAGCACAATCAACCTGACCACGAGGGTCTATCTCCTGCAAGCAAACGAAGAACAAGCAAGAAACTAAGATTTGCAATCTGGATATTGCGAATATAAGATGAAAGCTTTATTGATCAAGGTGGGGTTCTGTGACGTCTTGGTCTGGTCGTTGAACACAAACGAAGTACGCGAAGTTGCAGCTATGGCGAACTTTTAATCTAAACAAAACCCAAAGTCTAAACGGTGCCCTAAGGGCTCTATATATGGAGGAAGAGGAGGGGATTTCGTGGCCCTTGAAGGAGGGGTCCGAAACCAACCCTATCTCTTGTTTCCCCACACATACGGACTCTAAAAACAGCCTATACTCAAGTATTTCGAAATTACATGGGCCTGGCCCAATAATAAGGTGACGCAGCACCTATAATAGCCTCTGGACGAAATTTATGAAGTGACATCTTGTATATTTCGTCCAAGGCTTCCTGCACTCATTATGGTGGCTTCAAAGTCCTGAAATCATCACTTGTAACTCCGTTCTTGTTCCCCTTGTGCATGCCATCATCTCCATGCTTGAACTTGCTCCAAGGTTCCTCTTTCTTGTCCAAGCTAGGGCCTTCATTTGTAAGCAAAACAAATGTATCCAATTTAGGCAGCATCATATTCTCATGAACTTTAGAATCATTACCAAGAAACGAAAGTACCTGATAATTTAATTGGCATGCGCGAGCTCTAGTAATTGGTCCAGTATGTATAGAAGCAGGGGCTGTGGGTGTAACAATGGTATTGATGTCCTCATCACTGTTGATGCCATAGATGAAGAAGAGCTCTGGGCAGGCCCAGAAGGTGTACTCTTGGCAGATGGTGGTGGTGGTGCCTGTTTTCTTGTATCTCGGTTGGAATTGGCGGCTGAAGTCAGTGGTGCCGCAGTAGGACGTGTGGGAGTAGAGGAGGCACGCGGTGTCCATGATGAAGATCGACCTGCAGAAAAATTAGTTCGCGCCAATGCCTGTCGATCCTGCACTTCACGTTCAGCTTTACAAGCAAGATGGAATAAACGAGTGATATTATTATACTCCTTATACTCTAGAATGGTCTGAATCTCTCTATTTAATCCACCCATGAAACGTGCAAGCATAGCTTCATTCTCCTCAACAATACCACATCTAATCATGCCAGTTTGTAATTCCTGATAATATTCTTCTACAAAATTTTTTCCTTGTCTTAAGCGCTGCAATTTTTGAAGTAATTCACGTTGATAATATGGTGGAACCCAACGAGTACGCATAGCAGTTTTCAAAGCAGCCCACGTAGCTGGAATAGGATATAATCTACAATGTTCAGACCACCATACACATGCAAAACTAGTGAAAGCACAAACAGCAGCAGCAACACGTCGTTCCTCGGGATATTGTAAACATGTAAAACGTTGTTCAGTTTCTAACTCCCAAGTAAGATATATATCAGGAACATATCTACCCTCGAATGGTGGAATATTCAATTTTAATTTAGGAAGATGGTCATGATCTCGTACCTGAAGTGGTCGTGCAACCGCAAATTCAACAAAGCAAAAACCCTAAAAAGATTATGCAAAGGCTCAGATTGGTTCGGATATGATGAACTAACCCTAATTTTTTTTTTGGCTTTTTCCTGGACTGTAGGTATGAAGAACAGACTCGATCTAAACTACGAAAAACTGTAAGTCTCACCGAGCAACCTGGGAATCTGATACCACTTGATAGAGGCGAGGGTGTCCCGATCTTTCGATGAGATGATAGCTATTGTTTTTGGTGGAGTAGACTTTGACGATCCGACTACGAACGTGCGACGACGTCGCGCCTTAGCAATCGCTAAACCAACTCCGAGAGGTTATTGACCACGCCGGAGCACAATCAACCTGACCACGAGGGTCTATCTCCTGCAAGCAAACGAAGAACAAGCAAGAAACTAAGATTTGCAATCTGGATATTGCGAATATAAGATGAAAACTTTATTGATCAAGGTGGGGTTCTATGACGTCTTGGTCTGGTCGTTGAACACAAACGAAGTACGCGAAGTTGCAGCTATGGCGAACTTTTAATCTAAACAAAACCCAAAGTCTCAACGGTGCCCTAAGGGCTGTATATATGGAGGAAGAGGAGGGGATTTCGTGGCCCTTGAAGGAGGGGTCCGAAACCAACCCTATCTCTTGTTTCCCCACACATACGGACTCTAAAAACAGCCTATACTCAAGTATTTCGAAATTACATGGTCCTGGCCCAATAATAAGGTGACGCAGCACCTATAATAGCCACTGGACGAAATTTATGAAGTGACATCTTGTATATTTCGTCCAAGGCTTCCTGCACTCATTATGGTGGCTTCAAAGTCCTGAAATCATCACTTGTAACTCCGTTCTTGTTCCCCTTGTGCATGCCATCATCTCCATGCTTGAACTTGCTCCAAGGTTCCTCTTTCTTGTCCAAGCTAGGCCCTTCATTTGTATGCAAAACAAATGTATCCAATTTAGGCAGCATCATATTCTCATGAATTTTAGAATCATTACCAAGAAACGAAAGTACCTGATATTTTAATTGGCGTGCGCGAGCTCTAGTAATTGGTCCAGTATGTATAGAAGCAGGGGCTGTGGGTGTAACAATGGTATTGATGTCCTCATCACTCTGGACGAAATTTATGAAGTGACATCTTGTATATTTCGTCCAA
>JAAAXO010000323.1:2609-30520 GCA_011799875.1 Thinopyrum elongatum
AAGTCATATGTAAGCTCGACGGCCCGCCAAGGAGCAAGGCAAATTTGGCCAGATTCAGCCTGAATATCCGAGTTGGACTAGAACAGACTCTAGGACGTGAATTGAATGTAATTCTTTTTAAGAAAGTCTGGATGATCCTTTACTTTTAATAAGTCCAGCCGCCTCTTATATATGTTTGGGGGGGAATTGCCGATTGAACACACACTAATCTCACAAATCAATACCACTATTTCTCTACGTTTTATCTCCCACTGTTTTTCTCTCTCGTTCGTT
The DNA here is from genome assembly GCA_011799875.1 of Thinopyrum elongatum. NCBI lineage: Eukaryota > Viridiplantae > Streptophyta > Magnoliopsida > Poales > Poaceae > Thinopyrum > Thinopyrum elongatum. Next base: position 2,883 of record JAAAXO010000323.1, read on the forward strand.
CGCTGTTCCTTTTCCTCGAGTTGATAGCTGCGAATCCCAAGGCTCTTAAGTGCCGAGCACATCGACCTAAGCAACCCATAAGCCCCCGCACTCCCGGACAGGGTCCCTCCCTGCCTTGGTTTTTCGGGTCTGCAACAGCAACCCGCCGACTGTCCCTCTCTCGCGCTGTCGGTCGGTCTCTTTCGACGGAGTTGGTGCATCACCCACCCCCGGCGTCGAGGTAGCACGTGACTGTTCGTGTGTCAATAGATGCTCAAGTGGCGTGAAGTCGCCGCGCTGTCCTCATGTTCAAACCCGGAAGGTCAAATCATTTGACTTTAGCACTCAGTGCTTCCTCCTTGTGCTTGGCGTGTTTTAACATCAGGTGTGTCCCGCCATTGCACATCGCTGTGGCCAATCACCATCTCAGCACGGAGCCGCTTGGCTCGCAAATCTGTGCTGTAAAACCAACCTAAGTCTTGTTACAATCATCTATGCCAACAGTGTATTTTGCTGGGTAACCAAATTCACTTTTCCATGCTCAGTGCTTAGATAGGTGCTAAGCAATTAAAGACTTTAGCAACCTAAGCAATGCATAATGTGTTTAAGTTTGTTGTAGCTAAGCTCCCTTCATTAATGATTTAGTACCATAAACTCATTCACATTGGTGGACCTCTTTCAGTTAATGTTTTTGCCTAGTTCACAGCGCTTTGGCATTGTTTCTTTCTTCTTTAGTCACCACATTCATATCTCTCCTCTTAATTTACCTGCCACATCAACGGTTTTGCCTACATTGCCAGGCCTTAGCACTGTACAGGTGGAGCACTGGGGAGGGCTTAGATAAGTAACAGAGAGATTTTGGTATTGTTCATATTAATGATTTACTAGTATGTGAACTCAATCCAGTGACAATCTCCAACACTGACCCCCAATCGTGACAAGCGGGTGGACCAGTCCTGAATTTATGTTGAGAGTCAGCTGTGTGACTCAGATTTTGGCACGGCATAAAAAGAAATGGTATGCCTTCGAGTGAAACAGGGTTTTCAGCATGACCAAGTTTCAAGTCGTCCGAGTGGACAACTTTGATGTTTTAGTTATCATTGTCCCAACCTCATCCTTAAGGGGTCCAAATTGTATTCCGAGTGGCAGAATTTATGTTCCTAGTGGTTTCGGACGATTACAACAAACTCTCAGACGACCTCTAATAAAGACACTCCACTTAATGTGTCTATCGTGTCGTCGATGGCACTTGATGTTTTCATATATATAAATCGTCTCAATCGAGTTTCGTAATTGGCAAAAGTACAGACATACATGCAGACCGAAACTAAAGCTAAATAGGCGCGCAGGTACCAAACACCCTACTCGATGGTCGCTTGAGGCAATTCGCCCTCAAAGACGTCCCTTGAATTCAGAAACCTTCAACATGAAAAGCTTCGCCTCGTCGAGCCGATCGATTTTCATATATAAACGTCTCAATCTAAGGTCGTTGCGACCTAGAGAGGCAATCAAGATCAGGCTTTTTTCATCGGGGAAATCCGAGTGTAAAAAAACCTTACCAATCCAGTGAAAGCTGTCACGGATGAGTAATTGACGTTGTCATCCAAGTGGAACTGATAGTCTCTGAGTGGAAATTCATCCAAGTGAAATCATCCAGTGAAAAATTCTTATCATCGAAATGAAAAGCTTGCGATCGAGTAAGAGATTGTCATCCAAGTGGGACATATAGTCATCCGATGTAAAACCATCCGACTGAAAATCTTCATCATCGAAATGAAAGCTTGCGATCAGTAATAGATTGCATCTCGCAGTGGAAATTAGTCCTCCGAGTGAAATCTTATCATCAAATGAAGCTTGCCGATCGGTAAAAGAATTGCCACCGAGTGCAAATATAGTAATCCAATGAACGATTGTCTTCCGAGTTGAAAATTTGCCAGTCCAGTGAAAGTGGTCGTCCGAATTATACGTCCGTCTGCGACCGAGTGAAAGGCCTCTAACTCCGAGTGAAGAGTCCAGTCGGTCGTATCCGAGTGAAGACTCTAACTCCTAGTGAAGAATTCCGTAGTGCTCCACTGGAGCTGAAGATTTGCCCGAAAGGTATTCATGACCTCGGATGGAAAAGTGTTCAAACCAAAATTGTGCGATCGCAAAACGGCAAACTTGGTTTTTGATAGTCTCGTCCATCTGAGATAGAATAACGGCCTCAAATTCACTAACGAATCCTGGGACAGTTAAGTCTCAAGACCGAGTCCGACGGAAGTAAAGAATGACCTCGTAAATTATTCCAACGATGACCTTGTTTGGAGAGATGATCAACACGAGAGTTGGTCGTCTCGTCGTAAACACACACATTTTGATCCTTGGGCCACCTTAGATCGGAGTTCATATGCAATTGATGCCCCGCGCAAGAAGGAAACAGGTTTGGGCCGATTCAGACTGAAATTCCGAGTTGGAAAGAACAGGACTCTAGGACTGAATTGATGGTAATTTTTCCGTGTAAGGAAAAGCCTAGATGATCCTTTACTTGTATGGAAGTCAGCCGCCTCTTATAATGTTGGGGGTGACGGCCGTATTGAACAACTACAAGTGACATATGCATATTACTACGTTTTCCAATCTAACTTTTATCTCCCACCGTTTTTTCTCTCCTCTTCTCTTCTCGTTCTTTCGCTGTTCCTCGAGTTTTGAGAGCTGCGAATCCCGAGGCTTCTAGGCGGCAGAATCGACCTAGGGGCAGCCCATAGCCACCGCACTCCCTAACGGGGTCCCGCTCCGGGCGTGTGGGTTTTCCGGGTCTGCAAAGCAACCCGCCGCTGACTGTCCCTGCAGTAAAATCGCGCTGTCGGTCGGGGTCTCCTCGACGTTGAGCTGCTGTGCATCACCCCCCCGGCGTCGGTACACATGAACGTGTTATTGTTTCAACACACTTTTTGGCGACTCCGCGGTGGACTGAAGATCAATCGCCATCACCACCATGTCCATCTTCCCAAGCCATCTGAGGTAGACGCCATAACATCATCTAACCCAGCTTGATGATATAATCGCTGATCTGGAATCTCAAATCTAGAGGAATACAGAGGTACGCGAAGAAAGGATTTTTTGGCAGGAGTTCCGTGCAAATATTCAAGTAAGGATCGCACAGGCAACATCACTCCTCCTATGAGAAATCAATTTCTCCTCTTCAAGGCCCAATCAGGTTCAAACCTTCTGTAAGTACGTCCTTTTCTTCCGACAGGTGGGCTGAGATTGAAGTCGTATTGCTGGGTACAACTGGTCTATCAAACTTTGAGAGAAAATACTAATGATCAGAAGAATATATCTCAATCATCTAGGGTAATGGTGGTGAGCTCTAGTGGCCAAAACCCGAATCTGGCATTCCTATTTCATTCATCGGCGCCTCCCATCCGATGACTTATTATCCTAACCCAGAACAAAATCATTGTGGCCTGCACAATTAATCCTATTATGAGCATGCTAAGGTTTGGTGGCATCGCCGAAACCAACCCGACCTGCAGCGTACAACCACCCCGGGCACTACCGAACTATGTGTGGCATATAATGCCACAGTTTACGGACTACAGCTAGTAGATCCTACCCTCCCATGCCACAACCCTCAAGCTTCATCATCTACTACAAAAACGATGCCTTAGCTACTTTTAGAGAGGAGATGGCTTAACAATGCTTCGGGCAATTTTGTAGTTGAGTTGTGCCTCGGAACGGATTTACCAAAAGCTCCGTACCCGAGTACTTTGATGCCATCCAGTGCACCTCCCAGTGATATAAGGATTCCATAATTTCGTTAAGTCTTAATGAGACAGGCACAACAACCACATGGGAGCATGTTAGTCAATTTTAGGCACAATTGGTGAGGCAGCTCGCTAATGAATTTAAAGTGCGTTTATTTCCTTTGTCTTAACGTGGTAGCTGCTTTTTCATGGTTTTCTTTTTTGACCACATGGTTCCATTCGGGTTTGGTCGCAAAGCGTTCAGAGCTGAAATTTCATATCCATTTTATAGCGGTACAATGAACTCAATTATCACCTCTAACATCGGTTAGAAACAGAAGTCATGATGAATCGGTCTTTGATTACGTCACAGAGATCAGAGAACCAAGAACCGGTGTTATATTTGGTAATAACTGAGAGAGGACTTGGCAGACCTAGTTGAGTGTGTTTGAGTGACTCCCCTTATCAGAAAGCTAGAAGGCCATGATTTCTAAATATCAGCCCATCTTACAAATTGCTTTGGCTCAGAAAGCCGAAGCAAAGATCTCAAAAAGTGCCATAGAATATAAGCTGATCGTCCTAAGATGACATGGTGAATTGAATAGTGATCACCGGATGATGATGGTGATATTTATGCTGCTGAATTTGTTTGGCCCTTCGAAGTCCAAACCTTGTACTTGCACATGATCTGAAACCGATTCATAGAATCGTGTGAAGAGATGAAGTTTACTTTTAACTTAATGCTAAGTGTGATGAATATTTGATGTCTTTGCTGCCAGCTAAGATTATTAGTATATCTCATACTTTACCGCGTTTGAAGAGCTTAGAACGGCGTGCCTATTGCAATATCATACTTATCCTTTTCTCATGCTACTAACAATGCAATATTTTTTCGGACGACAATACAAAATCGGCCATTAATGACGGATGCATTGAACTTTTCTTAGATGCAGTTGAAAACAGCCCTTTCCAATTATCCATGGGATTTGGAGGGGTAAGAAGCTACTCATCGGCCAAGTAGCCGAATTCTGCTAAGTCAAGCTAATGTCATTATTGGTAGCCCAGGAAAGACAAGGAGGCGACAAGGTGTAACACCCCCGACAATCTTGCTACAGTAATCCTCCCCCTAAGGTTGGCCATGTCATCATGATTACTATGCATTTGCCACATTTCTGAAATCAAAGTCAAATTCAAATTTGTAAAATTTTGAAGTCCAGAATAATTTCACACATACTAAATAAAATGTTTGCCTTATGTTAGAAAATCCCTTATACAAAGTCATGTTGAACCCAACAAAAATGTCCGTATCTATCTTGAATGGGCCATCACCATTAAGTGATCAATTATATTCAAACCTAATTTTTTATTAAACCCTTTCAAGATGCATGACACTTGTGAGGTACTTGGACTTCAAAATATTACATGTGATTATGTTGAAAATTTTCATTTGTGAACTAGATTCATTTGGTCACCCCCCCCGCTGTAATACTAGGAAACAACTATCTTTCACAAAAGTAAAACTCAAATTGCGTATATGCATTGTTGGGCCCCACTATGAAGAAGAAACTAGAGGCCCGACCCACCTCCCCTCAAGCGTCTCCCCTCACCACCTCTCCACAGGAACATAGAGTCCTGCGTGGAGGCCATCCCCATGGCGTCCTCCACGTGCCGCCATCTGCCCCTCCTCGCGCGCCCTTAAGGCCGCCCCCTTTCTCTCGAACTCAGCACCTCACTTTCCCTCCCCTCGTGCTGCTCCCCTCGATCCCGAGATTGGTCTTCGCCACTGTCCCCATGGACCTCAACACCCCCTTGCACACGCTGCTCAACCATCCGGCTAGGGCTGCCTGGACCTCCGTCCGTCCCAGCTACATCACCCGCCACGACGACCGCTCGAGCTCAATGGCCCCTTTATCAGCGATCGACCGCGGTGCTTCAATCCTCCTCTGGCTGCCCGCCACTCATCTCCGTCGTCTCCACCTTCGGTTCCTGCCCTCCCGACCTCCCTAGCTCGTCAACGAGACCGCTGGTGAGGCCCTCAATCCGATTCCCACCCCTCTTTCTTCCTTCGTTTTAGTCACCGTAGGCCTTTGTTCCACCATCCTACGCCCGCCATGGCGCGAGCCCGCGACGCCATATCGCCGAGCTGCCAGTGGCTACGCACCTGGCCACAACCGCAACCACGCCCATTCTCCACACCCCGCCCCTTCCCGCTCCCTACTCCACTCGTCTTCTCCCCGCCTGCCCTCTCTCGCCCGGGCCCCCTGGTTGCGCCCCACGTGCCCGCTGCTTACCGCTAGCTTTTGGCTATCTGCTGCGTGCGCGCGCGCCCGCGAACGGCTGCTTCGTTTGCCGCCGTGCTGCTTGCTCTCTGCCCCTCCTCTTTCGTCTCTGTCTTCCATTGCCGCATGCTTTGCGTGGCCGCCGATTCTGCGCTTTGCTCTCTGCTAGTAACGTTCAGTTTACTGTAGCAGTAGCCTAGCTTCACTATAATACATAACAACCGACTAGCCCTCTAAACAACCCCTAAACCACGACAACAAGTGCCTAAACATGAGTAAAAAATTATGAATAAAAGTAGACGTAACACCTTCATTTTGATCCATTGGACCAGTTTCAGATAATGCGTGGATTAATTCCTATCGAAAATCATAACATGCTATTGTCTGTTTAGTGAAGAACTGTAAAAACAGCTTTTTTTTATAGCTCGACTTAGAGCTGTTGATGATCCACGCTAATGAACTCTAATTATGGAATAAAAGTGATACTAACATGTTAGATCGCAGAAAATGCTCATAATTGATGTAAGGCACAGATCATAGATAAACAAACACAGCTAATATGCCGCCAACACAGCTAAGTGATGTTTTAAAAACTGATTGTTCATCTGGCTCTGACTTTGCCAAGTTTTCAGAATTCCAGAAATGAAAAAACTTGAAAAATTTATATAAAATAAACCGTAATCGGATGAAAAATTTTTCTACATGAAGTTGCTCGAACACGAGACGATCCGGAAGACGCGTCCGTTCGTGGGGGCCTCACACGTCCCTAGCATAGTGAACATGTCAACCTCCCCCCCGTTTCGTCTGTCCAAAATGCCAACTTCGGAAACTTTCCCGGATTTATCCCGCCTTTCCGTTCGTCGTATCGATTAGCACCGTGTTAGAACAACCCTAGTACCCCGCTTATCGTCTTGTCCTGCTTATATTGCATCTTGGGTCTTTGTATTTAACTGTTTTTCCCTCCCCTCTTCTCTCCGTAGCCCCCCGGAACCGCTGCGTGATGCCCTGTGATCGACGACGTCGACGACGACCCTTGCCTTTGCCGCCGCGAGCAACCAGGCAGCACCCCCCCTTTGAGCATCCTATACCCTATTCTCTTCTCTCTTGTGTCTTGCATTAGAATTGGCGGCTGCTACAACAACCGCTTTACCTTTTTGATGCATAGCCTGATTTTTTGTAACCTTCTTTTGATGATTACCTCTTATCTGAACTGCTTAGAATGGATGTTTAGCACCCAGTTTGACCCCCACTTTCCGGATGCCCCGCTGGATCATCGGAACTCGGACTACCAGGCCCCCAGCACCTCACCTCACATCCCTTTTATATCTGTACGCAACTGCAGCGTTGACTATCGAGTTCCGAGGGTGATACCTCGTAAATCAACTTCTGTGTTAACTTTGAGGAGAGTACTTGGTCGTGGTCATCGAGGGTGGTTCCCTCCTCTCACCACTGTTCCGGTTAATGAACGCTGGCGTGCAACACCTCAAGTGTTAACCCACTCGAGGGTGATTCCTCTGAGTCACCTTGACGGATACATGAGTAAGGAATCCAACAAGGGTGACCTCGGATTCCCCTGATGATAATGGCAAAACGGATACTTGGACTTTTAATCTGTTACTACTTGGGAAGGTGGTGGACCTGAGGGTACCCGCGATGATGTGGAGACGGGGTTTGACCAGAATGAATAGGTATTGTGGTGCCCGGAAGATGAATCTTTTAAATACGAGGCGTGGCCGGCATTCTAGCCCTTGCCGCAAGTCCTTCGAGACGGCGACTGGTGTCCACACCTCGTATTCATGAGTCTCTGCTCGTTACCGCACTACCAATACCCTAGACGATTTGGATAATGTATCTGATGGGCCTCCTGGCCATAGCATATAACCATCACGTGGGAATATTATGGGCACACTCATTCATCATGGTATCAGTCCGTAAGTCTCTGCAGACGTCCAGTTCAGCATTGTGGTCGTGTCGATCTGCCGGCCATCACGCAGGCTGGTGCTGGTATCCCACCCTGTCGCACACGACCCAGATGGCACAGGGAGATGGCCCAAAGACCCCGGCGCTTAGGATGTAGACCAGCGGGTACCTCCTCCTGCTGAGCTCTAGTAGGGCTGCGGTGTTGTCGTGTTGGCCGAGCCGGGCATGACCCCCAAAGGTGTGTCCGCCGGAGTTAGCGAGCTGGTTGGGTAATGTTGTGCAACACCTCCTGCAGAGGAAGAACTATCTATGCATAGCCGGATCCTCGGTAAACTGGACGCTAAGTTGTACCCGATCGATAACTATAGAACGGATACTTGTGATGAATAATGGATAGTATGGCTCTAGGATTGCTTTCCCCGTCTCGCAGGGAGTCGAGAAGATCTCTGGGTGGGTTGATAACTGTATGGCTCTGGATTGCTTTCTCATAGGGATTCCAGGGAAGGTCTCGTGTGGAGTTGATACCTTACTACTACTTTATACTTGCATTACACACTCTCTATTAATGCTGCAAGACCGCTGAAGATGCTTTGAAAGGATCCTAGTCTTCGAAGGACTAGGCCTTCTTCTATTCGGCATTTCTGCAACCGTCCACATATACAAGCCTTCTTTTGATAATGTTTGGCATATGTAGTGTAATCCTTGCTTGCTGAGTACTTCAGAATGATGTACTCACGTTGCTTTGCTTTCTTTTTCTCCCCATCGTCCTTTGTGTGCAACCGATATGGACCCTGAAGAACCGCTGCCCCCTCCGACGGCTACCACTACACCCCGAGGTGGCTACTACTACGACGAGCAGCCGACGACCAGGAGTAAGTTCGAGGGTCCCAGTCAGGAGGTCTGCGCCTTTCGATCGTGTAGTGTTTTCTTTTGCCCCCGCCTTCTAAGCTTCATCTATGTTTTTCCTTTATGCTCTGTACTCGATATCTATCTGATGCTTCCCGCTGATGCTGTATCGAGCTTAATGTATTCGATCCCCGAGGCCCTGGCTGTATTATTAACACAGTTGTATGACTTTATTTATGTTTCTAGAGTTTGTTGTGATATCTTCAGTGAGTCCCTTAGGCCTGATCGTGTGATTTGCGTGATGGTTGTAGTGCACGCTGAGCCGGGGGCGTCACCCAAGTCTTGGGGTGACAGTTTTTGATAAGCAAACCCTAATGGCAAGGAGGTGAATCAAATCACTCATCAGAAGACCCACTCGAGGTGCACCCCAAAGTGCAAGAAAATACGCATGTTAAATTTGTCCACAGCCCAGAGTCTAGAAGTTGGCAATTGAAGCATAAATGAAACAAGTAAATGCAGGCAATCAAGTCCCACTTTTGACAGTTACTGTCCAAGTATGCCAACCAGGTCGGCCGGTTCTAGCTCTAACCGGCCATAGACTTGAATCGACCAAGGTCACCCATCATCTGAATATGTTCAGTCTGTTATATGTAACCAAAGTGGACAAGGGCGTCGTTTTCTAGAGAGCAAAGGCATGTCTGTTGTGGATCGACTTGACTACTCTATAATGGCGACTGAACATTGGTGACTATCAGTCGGCTGGTCAAACATATGTCGACCGGTGAATACTTAATCCGAGTGTAAGAATGCCCCAGGTAAGGCCTCCGAGTGAAAAAATCTGGCTGAGTAGATTCCAGCCGAGTGAGTTCCATCCGAGTGGATTCCTCCGAGTGGGTTTCCATCTAGTGAGGTTTCCATCCGAGGGATTTCATCCGAGTAAAAGGTTGGCCCCAAGTGGAATTTCATGCGTCTTGAAAGTCAAAAGAATGGTGTGTTAATCACCAGTATTGTAGGTGCGGTCGTCAGGAAAGGAAAAGAAAAAATCATACGACTCACTCATCTTGGACACCGAAACATTCCCCCATAACACGCCGATTGTTCATAACAACCCGACTGACCGATACTTTGCTACCGACGCCCAAACACTCGTCTAATGACATGAACATACACCAGCCAAGTGAATCTGAGAGACCAATACCTCACCAAAGTGGTGCCCTCTAGGCTACACAAACCACAGAAGAGGAAACTGCAGAGGTTTATGAGTTCAGAAATGCCAGATCTGAGGGCCGAGAAGCAAAGGGACAAGTTATTATCAATGATACTCGCCCTGGTACCTACCAAACAAGTGTGGAGCCTAACAATACAAGATGCAGTGGCTTCTACACCTACACAGCAGCACCTACACCACCAAAAGGGACGATGCAATCAGTGCCATCGTCTATGTTACCCTATTGCTTCTCCTCTTCACCAACAGAGTTTTAGAATCGATGGATACACTAGGGGAAGAGGATGATATGTTTTGACTATAGTCTACAAACCCACCGTTTCGTGAAGGAATGGATATCAATTGGTGTATTTCTTCCCCGCGGAATTTCTCGCGTGTAGATGAAGAAGGGGAAGTGGCTCAGCTGGATTATTTGGCCCTAAATGCCAATATTCGAGAAGCCAAAAGAACCCAGTATGCATCTGAAACCATTGTATCTCAGAGGACATATCAATGATCGCCGGCTCACTCAGATGCTTTTGATGGTGGTGCTATGTAAATCTTAATGCATATTCGGTCTTCAAGAACTTGGGTTTGCCTGATGAAGAATGATCAGACCAATATGTGCTTAATGGATTGAAGGCAAAGAAAAAACTGAAGCTAAAGGTTGGGATGTATTTGGAGCTTTACAGTTCGGAAGCAAACTTTGGCTACTATGCGTTCTTTGTCGTGAGGTGCAAGGTAACTCCAAACGTCATACTAGGCTTTGATTGGTCTCATGCAAACCATGTGTGCCATCCACTATGCACCATTTTTGATCGAGTGGGTTGATGATGAGGTGGAAGTCATTCATTGCGGATAACTCGGCCTGTGTTGTGCTTTGGCAGTGCATCGGTGGATTGGCAACATCCCACAATGCTACTTGCTTGATGGGACGCGACTTGTCAGAGTTCGTTTTTCTCAGCGCGAACCAAGAATGGTTTCGTGCCCGTATCTTAAAGCGACTGAGTCACTCGGCTCCAAGGTATGTGTTTTAAATGATTCTATTCCGAGTGTTACAAAAACGTCTTGTGAATATCGGTCCAGCGAGAACGATATGTTATGAGTCTATAAGGAGTTGGATGACATGGTATAAATTGGACAAGGTTTTACATCGGCCGATCCTTAGAGATATAGATATTGGAGATGGTTCATCACTCACTCTCGCCAACTTTGTAAACAAAATTTCAGAGCCGCCATGTAAGCTAAGTTAATCGAGCTGTTGAAAAGAATATTTTGTTCTTTGTCATGGAATATCATGAGATGCCAGGTTTAATGCCAACGAGCTAGTGGAGCATCGTTTACCTATACAGATGGTTTTAGACCTTACAACAATCGGACAGAAAGTTTAATCCAAACATATGACTCGATCAAGAGAGATCGTCGTTTGCTTAAAGCTAATTTTATTAGACATTGGCAGTTATGCCGAGTGGATTTCTAACCATTGTCCCGGTAGAGAAGAAGGATCCGCAAGTTGGGGTGTGCATTGACTTCAGAGATTTGAATAGGGCTAACACCCAAGATGAGTATCCCATGCATATTTGCCGATTTGCTTATTAATGATGTCTTCTGACATAGGTTATTAGCTTTCTTGGTGGTAATGCTGGGTATAACCAAATTTTTGGCCGAAGAGGACATGTCCAAAACGGCTTTCCGATCCCTGGATTTCCTTGGTTATTCGATGGACAGTGATGACATTCGATTGAAAAATGCTGGAGCCACGTATCAAAGGCTATAATTTAATTTTTCATGATATACTCGGCGTCATACTTGAAGTCTATATTGATGATGTTGTCAACAAATCGAATGCTTTGAGTCCCACTTGGCTGATTTGCGTTTAGCTTTTGAAAGAATGAAAAAATATGGACTAAAGATGAATCCTTCGAGTGGCATTCGGTGTGTCATCTGGCAAGTTTTTGGTTTCATATTTCATGAAGATGGCATACGAGATTGATCCCAAAAGATAGATGCCATACAGAAAGTGGAGGCTCCAACATGCAAGAGAGACATGCAAAAGTTCCTTGCAAGGTCAATTATTTTAGGAGATTCATAGCTAATTTGTCAGGAAGGTTGATGCATTCACTCTCATACTTTGGTTAAAAAATGATGCCAATTTTTGACTTGGGGGCAAAACAGCAAGAAGCATTTTCTATGATTAAGATATTTGTGCACTCCTCCGGTGATGAAAGCACCCAAGCAGAGAGCCCTTAATGGCTTTTATTGCAGCAGAGGAAGGTGTTATTTTGGTTGCAGTTTTGACTCAAGAAACCGAAAAAAAGAGCAGCTATCACATATTTGAGCAGGCGCTTAATTGGACGCCGAGACAAGGTATACATTTTTAAAAAACTAGTCTATGCTTATATTATGCTTGCACAAAATTTGAGACATTATCTAGTGCCAAGTGCTTGCATAGTAGCTTGTCACAACCGATGTCATTAAATACATGTTGCATAGACCAATTCTTAGTGGTAGAATGGCAAGTGGGCTTATGCTTTAATGAATATGATTTGGCCTATGAATCTCTTAATCCATGAAAGGCCAAATCGTTGCTAATTTTTTGTTGAACATCGGATTAATGACACATGATGTTGATATAAACATTTTTCATTAGTACCCTTGGGAGATTATTTTGATGGTTTAGTTTGTAGCATGGCCAGGTGTTGGTATTGTTTATATTCTCCTCATGGTGTTGTTTTTTTAAGCCTCATTGCCGCTTAGAATATTTTTGCACAAACAATCAAGCCGAATATAAAGCATTATTATTCGCCTAGAGATGTTACTTGCTATAGTTGACCAATTGAGGCTTACGGTGATTCGTTTCTAGTGGTGCAACAAATATCCAAGTCTTTCAGATGTTTGGACAAATCACTTAATGTTTATCTTGATAAATGGTCTAATATAATTTCTACTTTGGATGTTTTAGCATTGCTCATATATCTAGGCATGACAATTGGAGAGCAAATGAGTTGGCACAGCAAGCATCGGCTATCATTGATCATGGCATGTTTTCATATTTCTCAAGACCGATGTCTTGTCTTGCCGATATAGGAGAGGCCGAACCAGAGCCCACTGATTCGGCCGTTAACCAAAATTTAGTGCAGGTGACAATCCCGATTGGAGGAAGCCCATTGTTGATTCTTTGTGCAATCCGAGTGAAAGGCGGGACAGGACTGTTTTCGGCGTATGGCTTTCAAGTATAACAATGAGAGATGATGGTCTTTATCGCCGAACATCGATGATGTTCTTTTAAAGTGCTTGAACGAGGACCAAGCAAGAGTTGCTATGGGAGAGGTACATGAAGGCATCTGGCACTCATCAGTCGGCTCCCAAGATGAAGTGGTTATTGCGATGTCTGGTTTTAATTGGCCGACTATGATTAATGATTGCTTCAAATATTATAAAGGTGTGAAGCTTGTCAAAAATTTGGTGATTTTCAGCTGGCTCCAGCTGCTATGTTACAATCCTATTATCAAGCAGTGGTGGCCTTTCAGAGGATGGGGGTTTAGACTTATTGAGAAATTCATCCGTCTTCCTCAAAGGGCATCGGTTCATATTGTTGGCAACTGATTATTTCACTAAATGGTCTGAGGCAGTACCTCTCAAGAACATGACACATACGAGGTAATTTCAGTTCATATTGAGCACATTATTCATAGATTCAGCATTCCCTCAAACATTACTACAGATCAATGTTCATCCTTCATGTCACATCAAGTTAGAGAATTGGCCGATCTTACAACTATAAGATGCTCAATTCCTCCCCATATCATCGCCCAAGCTAAGGAGCAAGCTGAGTCTAGCAATAAAATTTTAATCAGCTCTTAAGAAAAGATTGAGGTAATCCAAAGAGATGGCATGAGTTGTTGTCTGAAGCTTTGTGGCACTAGAATCTCATGCCATGGATGGGCTATGAGGTGACTCCTATTAGCGATTATATATGGTCAAGAGTGCTGTTTTAACCAGTGAAGTAAATTTTGAATGCTTTGAGAAAGCCAACAAAATGATTTATCGGCAATAGACTTTTATACTTGATGATGACAATATTGATGAGGTTTGCCGATAAACGTTTGGCTGCTTTAAAGGCCATAGAGAGAGACAAGTTGAGGGTGGCAATATCTTACATATAAGAAGTCAGTTGAAGAATTTTCAAGTTGGCGACTCGTCTGAAAGTGATTCTGCCGATTTGGGTTTCAAGATAAAAATTTGGGAAGTACCTCCTAGTTGGAAGGTCCTTTTAGGATTGCAAGAGTAGTCCCCGGCAAACTCATATTTGGTGGAATCTGTAGAGGTACATTGTTACCTCGAGCTCTCAATGGTCAGTACTTGAAGAAGTATCAACACCGAGTGTATGGCAGAAGCCTAAGTAGGCAATGGCCGATATACGATTATCGCCCTTAGCACAACTTGCCGAACTATTATCGTCCTGAGAAATAAATGGCCGATGGAGTGTTGACATTGTCCTTAGAACAAACACCGTGCATATTATTTTTTGGCGTGCAAGCTTTGCAAAAAACAGGGTGGCATGTGTTGACATCAATTTTGGCACGCATAAAAGAATGAAAATGGGATGGCCTCGATGAAAGGGTTTCCACATGAAAAGTTTCACGTCGCCAGTGGAATAACTTTGATGTTTAGTTTCATCGTCCAACCTATCTTAGGGATGGCCGAAATTGTATTCCGAGTGGCGAATTTAGTATTCCGATGGTTTTTCGGCATTGAAAACCTTCAAGATGACCTCGGATGAAAGCACTCAAATGAATTGTCTTCTCCTCGTCGGGCAATTGATTTTCATATATAAATCGTCTCAATCTGAGTTCGTTATTTAAAGTTAGAGACATACACGCAGACCGAAACTAAGCAGAAATATGGCGCGAGGTACCAGACCCCCTGTCTGATGGTCGCGCAAGAAATTCGGCCCTCAAAAGGCCTTGAATTGAAAACCTTCAACACGAAAAGCTTCGCCTCGTCGAGCCGATCGATTTTCATATCATAAATCCGTCTCAATCCAAGGTTGTATTCAACCTAAGAGGCAAATCAAGATCAGGCTATGTTTTCTTGTTGAAATCCTAGTGAAAGCTTACCATCCAAGTGAAAGCTTGCGATCGAGTAAGGAGATTGTCATCCAAGTGGAAATATAGTCTATCCGAGTGAAAGTCATCCAATGAAATCATCCGAGCGAAATCTTATCATCGGAATGAAGCTTGCCGATTGAGTAAGAGATTGTCATCCAAGTGGAAATAGTCATCCGAGTGAAAACTCCTTATCATCAGAATGAAAGGCTTGCCGATCGAGTAAGAGATTGCTATCTGAGTGAAAATATAGTCATCCGAGTGAAAATCTTATCATCAGAATGAAAGCTTGCCGATCGAGTAAAAGATTGCCATCCGAGTGAAATATAGTAATCCAGATGAAAGATTTCTTCCGAGTAAAATTTTGCCATCCTAGTGTAAGTTGCCGTCCGAGTGAAAACGTCTAGTCGGCGATCCGGTGGAAGACTCTAACATCGAGTGAAGAAGTCCAGTCGGCGATCCGTGAAAGACTCTCTAACCTCCGAGTGAAGAGATTCCGAGTGCTCCGACTAAGAAGCTGAAGAGTGTCCCGAAAGGTATCTAATGACCTCGGATGGAAAAGTGTTCAACACTAAGTTTTGTGCGTATCGTCAAAATGGCAAACTTTGGTTTTTCAGTCATCGCATCTGAGATAGAATACAAGCCTACAAATTCACTACGAGACTCGGATAGTACAATAGCTGCAAGACCGAGTCCGACTAAAGGTAAAGATGACCTCCAAAGTATTCAAGATGGCCTTGTTTGGAGAAGTGATCAACACGAAGTTGTTTCGTCTCGTCGAGCGTCACAATTTGATATTTGGGCCGTCCTGATCGGAGTTTATATGCAATTTTAAGGCCCCCCGCGCAAGAAGGAAAACGGGTTTGGGCCAGTAATTCAGACTGATCCGATGTTGGAATAGAACTAGGACTCTAGGACGTGAATTGATGTATTTTTCATTAAGGAAGCCTAGATGAATCCTTTACTTGTACGGGAAGTCCAGCCCGCTCTTATATATGTTGTGGGGTGATGGCCGATTGAACAACACACAATCGACATATCAATAACTACTTTTTTTCAATCTACGTTTATCTCTCCCCTCTCCCTTTTTTTTCTCTCCCGTTCTTTCGCTGTTCCTCGAGTTTGAGAGCTGCGAATCCCGAGGCTTCTAGGGGCGAGCGAATCGACCTAGGAACCCATAGCCGCCGCACTTCCTGTACGGGTCCCTCCCTGGGTGTGGGGTTTCGGGTTTTGCAAAAGCACCCACCGACTGTCCGCGTATCGCGCTGTCGGTCGGTCTCCTTCGACATGAGATGCGGTGCCATCACCCCGCGTCGAGGGTACACGTTGACGTTGTTCGTGTGTGAGCACCATCTAACCCATGTTCGCATACATTTCAAGAACAGATTTCAACAAACAAACGAATTTCATTCATCATAACACAGGCAAATTCAGTAAAGTTCGGACATGATTTTCATAAAACAGACGATATTTCGTTCGTTTAAAACTAAACCAAGCCCGCAACACTCAAAGAATTTAGAAATAGCACAATTCATCCATGTAATATCTCCATATGTTTCCTTTTTCCAACTCCGTAAATGGGTCATGCAAAGGCTGGATTATTTTAGATCCTGATTCTTTTGCAAGGAGATATTGAAAGAAAAAATACAGGTTGGTCAAATGAAGTGTGTTTGTAAGCCAAAAAACCAAGGTGTTCTTGGTATTCATGACCTTCAGTCAAGAATGATGCTTACTTACGTAAATGGTTGTTCAAACTTTTTACTAGGATGGCATTTGGCAAACCCTGTTGCGTAATAAGTATCTAGACGAAAAATTGTGTCACGGGCCTATTGGAAACCTGGTGACTCGCATTTTTGGGCTGGTCTATAATGGCGGCAAAGAAAAATCTTTTCTGCTTTGGATCCTTCGTGATAAAAGACGGCCGGAGATTCGTTTCGTGGAGGGAACTGTTAGGCTATGCCAGCCTTCGGAATAATATCCATCTTTGTACCGCACTGTTCGTGATACGAATGATCTCTTGCTCGCAGTGCTCAGTTCTTTCGCCCCGATATTTCTTTCAGGCTGGAATTTAATTGGCCCCCGTCTATGTCATGGCAAAATCTGTTATCCCGATTGGTTTCGATTAACCTGGCACAAGGACGGATGTTTTTTCGCTAGAAACCTCACTACATATGGTCCTTCATAGCGACTCTATGTACCATGCTCTCAGCATCAGAGGACCCATAATCATGAAATTTGGAAGTCCAATTCTACTAAAAGTTAAAAAATTTGTGTATTTTCAGAGGGGAGTTGTGCTAACGCAAAGATAACCCGCCCGTTGCAACTACAAAAAAGCACGAAGTATAGTTTCTCATACTCAGACAGGACAATCAATCACCTTTTTTTTCCCGTGCACTTTGGGTGTTCTACATGGTCAGCTTTTCCAATAGCGTTCAATTTGTATCCTCCCACAAGTGTTCCAATTATTTTTGATCATTGGTTAGACGTATTCCAAATAGGTTCAAACGCTATAAGGGTGAGAGTCGTGGCGTTATTATGGTCGTTGTTGGCTGTGTGAAATTGATTTGGCAAATTGCGTCTTTGCAGTATTTTCGTTGTACACCTGGCCTGCTAATGGCTATTGTCTCGCGGTCACCAACCATGTTGATCAATGGTGGCTGATGCGGCGGAGGGGTGCCAGGGGTCACTCCACTGAGTGGGCTACGGTATAAATTTTTTCTCCTTAATTCGTCCACCATCGACCCTATCACACCATCAGATGTTGGTCCTGTTTAGTGTACTTCAATTGTCACCCAATATATTGGCTCCCTTCCCTTCTTCTGTCGATCACACATCCGTAAACTAAGCCTGTGCATCTAGTTTATTGGAGGTCGGTTTATGTGATCCATTTATGCGGTACGCGCCTTAAGTTGTGGGTTAATCAGCGCCTGTTATGAACTTGTCACAATGTGTGCAATTCACGACGGTACTCAGATGTTCAACGCGTTTTTAATATGTATCACATTCAGATCTAGTATGCTACCGTAACAGTTGTGGGTTGGACACATATTTGCCTGAGTTGATGGGGCATGTATGGTGTGGCGGACTAGAGATAAGGAGAGCCCTATGGTGTCGTTCCAGTAGCATTTTCGCATGGTGTCCGTGCGTGGGACTCCTACTTTGTCTTGCTGTGGCTATCAACATCGTGAGCGTATGGGGGCTGTGCAGGCGTGGCGCGCGGTGGGTGCGCGGAGGGACCTCTGCGGTGGTAGACAGACTTGCAAGCCTACGGTCAGGCAGTGGGGGTAGTGTGTTAAATTTGTTTTTAGCGGGGGAAGAAGACGTGGGGTTTGGGTTTAATAAGATATGCGTATATATGTGTAAGCAGGTAATATGAATACCTTCTTTATACACAAAAAAAACTACACGGTCAAGTTGTGTCACTGTGCTACGTACTATACGTAGAGAGAATGGTATCGTAGGCTCAGTAAGGATAAGTTGTAAGAACCTATTGCAATGTATTTGGTGGGACAAGGAGCGTTTATGAACTATACTACAAGGAGAGGGTCGCCTCTCTCCGAAGATGGAAAGAAGTTTCGAGACTATGGGACCGCCGCACATGATAAGATGATTCTTAAAGCAACATGGAAGGTAAGTCAAGGTATTTGGACTATTGAGACGTCAAGAAAGTAATCGCATATCCCTTGAATGCTTAATGCGATCGTGGAGGGTAATATACTCCGCAGCTGCACTCTAATTTGAAGAGAAGCGGGGTCTAAGATATAATGGCAAGATGAACAGCGTAACAAAGTATTGGAGTAAATGACAAGTTAGTTAAAAGGTTGAAAAACAAGCACTAATATATCGGTCAGAAAGATGAGTTCCGCTCCAGGTCGATGTGGCGGCGTGAACTCGCAGGATTATGTGGAGGTAGAGAGGGAAATCAGTCGATTTTGAATCCGCACAATGTACAGAAATAGAGGTCGGCATCAACTGTAAGTAACTGCAATGGTTATAAACGCTGATCAAAGACCCGGATAGCTTATATGTATTGGTGTGTAAACGGACTCCGCAGTCCTAGAGTTAGGTGACTTCAAACTGCCATGACAAAACTATTAGGCTAGCGAGCCCCGTCACATGAGGAATGACCAATAGTTGCCGATATGAGCGACACTGGATAATAGCTCGATCTAAGCATTCAATTACTTCTCGTATGCATCGTTCATAGTCTGCCGCCACTCTCTTGGAATCTCTTTAGCTCGTGGTCGAGTCTAGAGTCATCCCGCATCTGCACTCTAATTTGAGCATAATATACCCACCTATGAGAATAAATAATTGTGAAAGCTGCTCACGCACTTGCATATTGTCTTACAATAGCCCCGCTAAGATCGTAGTGGGAAACTCGAAATGTATCCACAAGACAAACATCCTCCACTCTGCCACACCTTTATCGGAACAATAAGTTTTATCATTTGTATGAAGCAACATTGCTAGTCAATTGGCCTCGGCTAGAATCATGTTCGGCGATCTAGTAGTCTTACTCGGGTTTAACTAGCTCCCCGGCATCGAGTTTAGTGGTTCAAACGCGAAAATATGATACAGACATACTCAAGTTTTGCTTTCTTCAGACGTCTCAGCAAAGTGAGGTAATTATACATGCATGAAACGAGTTATACTGTACTTCCAGAAGCTATACTTCATACGTATCAGTGAGATTATACGCCTGCAAACTGGAAGAACTCCTATGGAGATCAAGTCATTCGTCACGAGTCGTAAGCGTCCTCTACTAGGCCGTCAATATCCTCAGGAACCTATGAAGCTGTCCTGTACCACCCTGAACTACTCATCATTCATTACTATAACTCGTTGTAGAGAGGAGGAACCGAGTCTTTGACAGACACTACTTGGTCTTCGTAGGAACGTATTTGTTTCTTCGATCATTTTGCAAATGTGTCGTCGAGGCAATGTAATCTGGCAAGTGCTTCGTTCTTGGCATGATCCCATGATTTAACACGTCCATCATGCTAGACCCCTTGGTAGGAAGGGCCAATACATATTGCGTTCGCATTGGATTTCATCGCATAAATGATGATATATCTGCAAGGGTGAGCTATTATAACTTACAGAAGTTGACTCACAGTGCAATTATATTCTTAACGCCTTGATGAACACTGAAGTAACTCTCCAAGACTCGCTCACGCATTCCAACTAGAAATATTCTAAACATCGTGCTCCTCTTAACGTCATGTATTTCCGCGGCAACTCGTGAGGGTCGTCGGGCATGAGTGTCCTCACAGCTATCTCTCTCTAGGTGAAGGTTCTTTGCAAAATCCCATGCTACATCTCGGTTTTCCGGTCTTAATCGGGTGACGTTTTGACGAGAGTTCCCGGACCGGTAATTGTCTGCTCGCCTCGACTTACTGCAGAGACATGCGCGTTTCTCTCGTGCTGCGAGGTAATGGAAGCTCGGATTGGCTCCGAGGCCGGAGCATGGCCGCGCGGCTCTGTTGCCGTCACGATGGAGGTTGCTCTAGACCCAGCAGCGGAGAGGCGTTGCCACCCAGTGCGGGCGGCGAATAGGGTTCGGATGTGTGGTCGCACGAAGCTGGGGAATTTTTCCCACGATTCACCTGAACCTCTCCGGAGCGACGTGCAAGTAGCTTCGAGCTGCTTCCTTACCTGCCATAATGACGCATAGTTGGTCTGTCAGCGAAGACGGTGTGGCGCTCATGGCTAGAGTGCTCCTTCGACCTGTAGGTTGTCAGCTAGACTCTATCCTCGTTCTCCCCATCACACAGAGCGTAGTATGGACGCGTAAAGTTTCGTTTGGCAACAAGCCCTCGCCGCCTTGACTTTCAGATCGCGTTTTCCCATCCCGTCATAACTCTTGGCAATGTTCGGAGCCTTGATAGATGGAGCCATGATGCTCCGTGAGCTGAGCTGGCTAGACTCCGGAGCCACGGCGTGCTTCTCTCGTCTGGACGATAGTAGCGGGGTCGAGTAGCTTCTGGGGACAGCCCGGCAGCCTAGCGCGGACTTCACTGTCTCTCAGCTGTACCTTGCTGTCACTGCAGGCGTGGCTGAGTGTCCTCTCACGCTCCGCAGGGGATGTACCCGCGAGGGACGCAACCTCTCGCATCAGCCGAGAGGCGGAGGCCTGGTCCTGCACGTGAATTGTCTAGGAGGCCAGTCTACTCCGAGGGCTTGAGTCCATTGGGCTTATGTGCGCTCCCGATACTGTCTCAGCAACCTGACCTTCATGTTGCGGAGTCAACTCGTACTCACACCACAAGAGACTTATCGACACATAAGTCGGTGAGGAGCAAATGCGCACCTATGTTCGCCTGCCAAAGCGATTTGAGCTTATCATCCGGGTAGCAGTGTGAAGAGTGCTGCTCTTGACGCTTGTCGTAGTCTGCTCGGGTAGAGCTCTCGCTCTAATGTTCCGTAGCTTTCCTTCCATCAGTTTGCAGTTCGCTGCTATTCTCTTCCTCCGTGTTTTGACGGCTGCGCGAGACTCCAGCACGGACTGCTGCCATCTTTCTCAGGTAACTTCCAGGCCTGAGCCTTCATCCCTGTCAAATCCGTCCTTGCGGCGATACCTGACTCTGCGTTTGAAGTCCGTGTCACGGATTCTGTGAGGCCAGGTTTTCCCAACCCACATCCTGAAGTTCTCATCATGTCTCGGTTGACCACCTTTACAACAGTCATTCTCAGCTTTGTCCCATAGCGGGCGGGCTTTGAGGTGAGGCACCCACCCCCTGGCGATGGTGAAACTTCTTCTTTGCAGCATTTATCTTATTTGTCTCTGCATTTTCTTACTCTTGTCCGATGTCTTTGTAATGCACAAATGCGGGCCATGTGATCTCTTATCTTCTCAAAATCGGCCGCTGAATTCTGGAGTCTTCCCTTTGTCGACAACATTGGATTTTCAACTCATTCTTCCACCTCCTGAATAGATCTGCCATCTTCTTAAACAAACGCCTTGACCATGGCCCTATAACTGGCTTAATCCGGAATCCTCCTCTCCCTGGCCGTAGGTGAATTTGCTTCAGCGAGGTCCAAAATCATCTGTCTGTCTATCGGTGAACATAGAACCTTTTGAGGGCCTTCGTTCTTTCTTAGGCTCATCCAAGCTGGATGCTGTCCGGAATGCTGTCTCCTCCTCCAACAATAGATCTGCACGAGCGAAAATGCATCCTGGATCCGCCTCGGTTTCAATCGTGCTGGCCATCGTTCACGATGCTGTGATCGTGACCGTTTCATCCTGACCAATCCCCCCCCCCTCTTCTTCTTCGGGCCTCGTCTCGTTACCGAAGTTGGCTCGATCCGGAGGTCTTTAAAGACGAAAATAGAGTTACATATATGTACATTCAACCAAAAACAATTAATGCAGTCAATTACTAGTTCAGCACATGCGTTAATTAATTATAATACCTCGCCGGACTTTGCGAACATCTTCCCTCCCTCCGTTCGATCACACGGAGCCATCATCATGGCTCCCCTTCCTTCTCCGGCATTCGGTCACCGAGCAAAACACATCATGATCATGTTCCTTCCTCCCATTGTTGTCGATCACCTACCTTCATCCTCCCTTCCAGACAATCGGTTGTCGTTGAAGTACGACAATGACATCACCCTCCTCCGCCTAGGATGTTCCCCACACTCTTCTATTTTCAGTCTCTTTTTTGATCCGTAGTTTCTGCAAATATTTACAGACAGGCAATTAATATACAAACATGAGAGATGGATATATTTAGTGCAAACATAGACCTAGTAGCTAACTACCAACAGAATATTATTAGGGCTCGACGCTTCTAGGGTTTGGGGTGCCTCTCCAACGCTCCTTTTAACTTGGTAAATTTTGGGTGGGCCTCGACGCTTCTACTGGTTTGGGTGGCCTCGGCAATGCTTCTAGGGTTTGGGGTGGCCCTCGACGCTTTCGATGGTTTGGTCGGTCGAGAGGGGTGCATCGACGTCCCGCCCTCATGTTGAAGGTTACCGGAGTTCTCTCTGAATGTCCACGTCGTGACCGCCTCTCTCATGAATGTCAAACAAGAGGATTTCACAAAATGGCGCCATTCTGGATGTGCAAAAATTGGGGTTTTTTTTTTTTTCCCCATTATTTTTCCGATCTCATCTACCTTCTATATGTCACGTTGTCAGTGTCAAAGATTCCAGAAACCATGGCTTCATCATAGCCGAAGTACAGCGCATATGGGTATGAAGTTTCTTCAAACTTGTTTTGGTAGGAGTCCCGGATGGATAATTAGTTTTTGGAGTTCAGCAAGAGCCTCCAAATATCGCTGATTTGGAAGGCCCTTTGTTGAAATCGTACGCAAAAAGCGAATTATTTCTATCCGGAACTCGTGCCAAAACAACATTGAAGAGCTTCGTAGCATCATACGCCTTTACTTCGGCTATGATAAGCCCATGGATTTTGCTTCAATACTTTGACAGACACCGTGACATATAGAAGAATATATTATTATATGAGATTAGAAAAATTGATCAACTTGCACTCCATAATGGGGGCATTCTTGCTAAATCTCGACCCTCACCTTCGAACCCTCGCGACCCTTCGACCCTCGACCCCTCGGCGATCCTTGAACCTCTACCCCTCGGCGACCCTCGACCCTCTACCCTATTCTCCGACCCTCGACCGTCTCGGTGATCCTCGACACCCTCGTTCCCGAAAAATAAAAGAGGACGAAGAAGAAAAAAATGAAGGGAGATTAGAAGGAATAGAATAGAGAGAAGAGTAGTTTTCCATTCCACATTCCTTCTTCTTCTTTCTCTCTTTTTTTCTGTCTTCCTCTTCTTATTTTTTTCTCCTCTTCTTCCTCTCCTCTTCTTCTCCGTTCTTCTCCTACTTGCTGTACAACACGCATCTCTTCGAATTATCAGGGTTGCATACCGGAACCTCGTCCTTTACAAAGGGATTTCATTTTTTTAACTTATTTGAAAACTCCATACTTTTTGTGTGTTCAAAATGCACCATTCAAAGCCAACTCATCAATTCAACCCTTTCTGACTTCTTTATTTTCTTTATTGTTCTTCATCTTTACTGATGTTGTGGGGGGGTTGACGTATATGATCCTGAAAATTGAAAAGCACTCAAATGAACTCTGAAAGTTGAAAGTTGGCATGGTCACTCATTTCACCCCAATAGCATGTCTGAAAAAGTTTGAGAGGGTTACGGCAAAACTAGATTGCACTTCATTACAAAACGACATCTCTTTCGAAGGTATCAGGGTTTCATACCGAAACCGTCTGTTCAAAGGCTTTAATTTTTTTTTTGAACTTTTTGAACTCCAACTTTTTTGTGTGTTCAAAATGCCCCTTCAAGCCCAACATAATTTCAATCAAAAAAAAAAAAAAAAAAAAAACCATGTCTTATGCAAAATTAAAAAAAAAAAAAAAAAAAAAAAAAAAAAAAAAATTAGCTAATATGACTAATTTAAAAGACCTTCAAATAAACTCAAAAGTGAAATAGGGATGTATATATTCACAATAGCATAAAAAAAAAAAAAAAAAAAAAAAAAAAAAAAGAAAATGAAGGTACACAAAACTGACTTTCACCTTTCTGTACTACGACTCTTTCGAGTGCGTTCATAGAAACTTTTCAAGTTTCTTTTTTCTTGACTCCATTTTGTGTGTAATGCACCATTCAACCATCATTTCACTTTCTGATCTTGTATTTCTCATAATGATTTTTTGACTAGACCCTGAAATTGAAAAGCACTTCAATTACCTCTGAAAAGTTGAAACGTTGGCATGGTATCACTTCATTTCACCCACATAGCATTGGCTAAAAGTTGGAGGGTTAACGGCAAAAACCGGATGCACTTCGTGTACAAAACGGACAATCTCTTTCGAAGTATCAGGGTTTCAACGCAAACTCATTCTGTTACAAAGGGATTTTCATTTTTTTAACTTATTTTGCACTCCACCAGTTTTGTGTGTATTCAAAATGCGCCATTCAAAGCCACATCACAATTTTCTCAACCCTTTCTGACTTCATTTGTTATTTTTCATGCATTTACCTGATTTTTTGAGCTATATGACCCCGAAATTGACAAGCACCTACAATAACTATGAAAAGGTTGAACAGTTGGCATGTATCAGCATTTTCACCCACTATGCATTGTGCTAAAACGTGGAGAGGGTTAGCAAAACTGGATGCATTTCTGTATCCAAACGGACAATTCTTTCGAAGTTCAGGGTTTCATCCTAACAACTCGTTCTGTTACAAAGGGATTTTTCATTTTTTTGAACTTATTTGAACTCCATGACTTTTTGTTATTGCAAAATGCGCCAATTCAAAGCCCCATCAGTCAAGTTTCAACACCTTCATGTTCCGCTCATTTTGTATGTTTTCATGCATTTACTGATTTTTTAGCTATATGACCCGAAATTTGAAAAGCACTACAAATGAACTCTGGGACAAGGTTGAAAGTTGGCATGGGTCATCACATTTCACCACATATCTGTGCTAAAAAGTTGAGAGGGTTACGGCAAAAACTGGAAGCACTTCTGTACAAACCGACAATGTCTTTCGAATATCATGGGTTTCATACGAACTTGCTCTTTCAAGGGATTTCATTTTTTTTGAACTTATTTTAACTCCAGACTTTTGTGTGTTCAAATGCAGCCATTCAAAGCCACATCATCAATTTTCAACCCTTCTTCACTTCCTTTGTTTATTTTTCATGCATTTACTGATTTTTTTGAGCTATATGCCCTGAAATTGAAAGCACTTACAAATAACTCATGAGAAAGGTTTGAAAGGTTCATGGTATCATCATATTCACCCACCATAGGCATGTGCTACAAGGTGAGAGGGTTGACGGCAAAAACTGGATGCAATTCTTACAAAACGTGACATCATCTTTCGAAGTATCAGGGTTTCATATCGAAACTCCTCTGTACAAAAGGAATGTCAATTTTTTTTGAACTTATTTGTAACCTCAACTTTGTTGTTTTCTAAAATGCGACCATGTCAAAGCGACCATCCATCATTTCACCCTTTTCTGACTTCATTTGTTATTTTTCATGCATTTACGATTTTTTGTAGCGATCATGCCCTACTTGTAAAGCACTACAAATGAACTCTGAAAGGTTTTGAAAGTTGGCATGGTATCATCATTTCATCCCACATGCCTGTGCTAAAAAGTTGAAGCTAGGTGTTACGGCAAAAACTGAGATGAACATCTTCTGTACAAAGACGTACAATCTCTTTCGAGTACATGGGTTTCTACGGAAACTCCTTTTAAAAGGGATTTTCCATTTTTTTTGGAACTTATTTAGACCACTCCAGACTTTTTATGTTGTTCAAAATGCAACCAGTCAAAGCCACATCATCAATTTTCAATTTCATCAACTTCCTTGACTTCATTTGTTATTTTCATGCTTTCCTACTGATTTTTTTTCAGCTATTAACCCGGAATTAAGGAGCCGACAAATGAACTCTGAAAAGGTTGAAATTGGCAATGGTATCATATTTCACCCCATAGTCATGTGCTAAAAATGTTGAGAGGGTTACGGCAAAAACTTGGATTGCAGCTTCTGATGTACAAAACGGACAATCTCTTTCGAAGTACTACAGGGTTTCATACGAAACTCTGTTCTGTTACAAGGGATGTCATTTTTTTGACTTATTTGAACTCCATACTTTTTGTGGTTCAACAATGCACCATTCAAAGCCACTCATCAATTTTTCAACCCTTCTGACTTCATTGGTGTATTTTCATGCTTTACTGTTTTTTTTTCGAGCTATAGACCTGATTGGAATGCACTTCCAAATGAACCGCAAAGGTTGAAAGTTGGCATGGTATCATACATTTCACACCCACATACATGTGCAAAAGTTGAGAGGTTACGGCAAAAATTGGATGCACTTCATGTACAAAACGGACAATCTCTTTCGAAGTATCAGGGTTTCATACGGAAACTTGTCTGTTACAAAGGGATTTCGTTTTTTTGAACTTATTTGAACTCCAGACTTTTTGTGTGTTCAAAATGCACCATTCAAAGCCACATCATCAATTTTCAACCCTTTCTGACTTCATTTGTTATTTTTCATGCATTTACTGATTTTTTTGAGCTATACGACCCTGAAATTGAAAAGCACTTCAAATGAACTCTGAAAAGGTTGAAAGTTGGCATGGTATCATCATTTCACCCACATAGCATGTGCTAAAAAGTTGAGAGGGTTACGGCAAAAACTGGATGCACTTCGTGTACAAAACGGACAATCTCTTTCAAAGTATCAGGGTTTCATACAGAAACTCGTCTCTTACAAAGGGATTTATTTTTTTGAACTTATTTAAACTCCAGACTTTTTGTGTTTTCAAAATGCGCCATTCAAAGCCACATCATCAATTTTCAATCCTTTCTGACTTCATTTGTTATTTTTCATGCATTTACTGATTTTTTGAGCTATATGCCCCTGAAATTGAAAAGCACTACAAATAAACTATGAAAAGGTTGAAAGTTGGCATGGTATCATCATTTCATCCACATAGCATGTGCTCAAAAGTTGAGAGGGTTACGGCAAAAACTGGATGCACTTCATGTACAAAACGGACAATGTTTT
>JAAAXO010000324.1:0-26889 GCA_011799875.1 Thinopyrum elongatum
ACATTGAACTCGCCAGTGAAGTATCCAGCCCAATCCCGACGATCAGCCCGCACGGTGAATCGTGACGTCTGATAAGCTTTCGGAGAAACGTACATCGCAGAGGGCCCCATAACCATAATCCCGCGTGGTGGTAGTGCGTATAGGGCACGTCGACCCACTCAGATCACACACCCAAATCCAATAGGCTCAATTAGTATCAAGCGGAGACAATCAGAGTCTCTGATGCTCCGCCACAATGTCACACTCGAGTGCCCTTCCGGCACACCCGAAATCATAGATCCCCAGCGGGTACCCACTAGGGTGGACCCGCCTGTGACAAAGGTCAAGTAACCGTGTGGTCATAATCATCAGGGTGAACGTATGAGGTATCACCCTCGAGGTTCACACTGATGGGTTGCACGACAGAGTCGTATCGGACATGGAGAAGGAGGAATCACCCTCGATGACCACGACCGAACAGCTATACTGCAGAGTATTCATCGTGAGTGCGTTACGAGGTATCACCCTCGGCACTCGATAGTTACTACGCAGAGTCGTACAACTAAGGGGGGTGTGGAGTGAGGCGTCTGTCTCTGATAGACGATCACGTTGATCGAGTCGTCGATGAACAAGCAGGGGCGACAAAGTAAGGTGGTGGGGTCACAGATGGTTCATACCAACCTATACTAAACAGTTTATCATAGGCAGGTAAGGTAGCAATGAACAGGTTACAACAGCAGGCTATGCATCAGAATAGGAGCATACATTAACAGTAGCGAAATTCTAATGCAAGCAGGAGAATAGAATGGGCGATATCTGGAATGCTCAAGGGGGGGGGGCTTGCCTGGTTGCTCTGGCAAGAGAGGGAGGTTGTTAACGGGCTGCTCGTCGGTAGAGTAGTCGTAACCTGGTGCAGCGTCGTCGGTCTCAGCGTCTATCGAGAGAAAGAAGGAGGGGGAGAGAAACAATAAATTCACAGCAATAATGCAAACAACATGTATGACATGTCTAAATGATATGCCGGGGTGTTCTACTGCCTAACTAAACGATTTAGTTAATTTAGGAATTTATTTGGATTTATTTAATTAAAGTTGGACACTATTCATTTATCGAAATCGGTCTAATTGTTCAACGTTCTTATAGTTGCGGACATCTGACGGGAATACAGAGGGCGTATCCGGGTTCGTATCGTCGTTCTGAGCAAGTTTCATGTATAAAATATTTTCATCGGAGTTACGGTTTATTTAATATGATTTTCTAAAGTTTTTATTAATTTCTGAAATTTAATTAATTATTTAATTCAACATTATCCGAAACAGTGCTGATGATGACATCAGCATGACCTCATGCTGATGTCAGCGGTTAATTAAGTTAATTACTAATTACTGTTTAATTAACACTAATTAGTTAATTAGATTAACCTAATCAGGATTAATTAACTAATTAATTAATTAATTATTTTAATTAATTATTTTTATTTCTTTCTTTCTAAAACATTTTTGGGGGTGGGCCCCCTTTGTCATAGGCCCAGAGGGGCGGGGCCCACTCGTCAGTGGCCCATGCGGCCACACGGGGCGGGCGTGGGCGCAGCCCGAGCGGGCGCGTCCCCGGGACGCTGGGCACGCACGACGCACGCCGGCGCCGGCGGCCAAGGCCAAGGGAGGCGGCGGGGTGAAGGGTGCGGGCGAGCGCGGAGCTCCAGAGGCGCGGGCGCGCATGGAGCTGGCGAGCCCGGGCGCGATGCGGTGGACGCAGAGGCGGGGCCGCGGTGCGAGGCTCGACGAATGCATTCTTGGGAATGTCCTTTCACGGACACGATCTGGTGATAACCCACCTCAAGTCGGTTTAGAGACACCGATGACCTCAAGTTATCAAAAGATCATTTGATACGGGGCGGGGTTATTTATTTCCTGGATTGTGGCCTTGGTTAATGGGGCCGGTAATCCTGAACCAATCGGTTAGTTCGCCATCCTTCCTTCTTAACTGACGAGTGAAGTGCTCCCCAAGCGAGGACTGGGGCAGATGAAACCCTCTTAAGTGACTTGTGTTTCTTCCTTAAGCTCAAGAAGGTGATGCGGAGGCATCTTATGAAGGTCGCTGCAATAGGAACGGTGCCAGGCTTCAAGTCCAATGCAACGCGAACAGCTCTAGCCGGGGTATGCTGGAAGTTCTTCTGAAAGATGTCTTGGAAATTCTCGAACGACAGAACGTCTCGATCCCTTCCAGAGGTTGGGCGTTCAAAAAGCATTCAGAACATATATCTCACAGCTTCAGCGTCTTCGAGTAATTCGGGCAGTGTAGTTCATATCTCATCATCGGAGGGGTGAAGAAATTTGGATAACTTTTAGTGCACAAATTGATCGAAGCCATTTGAGCTTTCAACCAATCCATTTCCAGGTATGAGGCATGGTGGGAAGACTTCAAGATAATAGGGGACTCCAGAATTCAAATTCCCCCTCGATTCAACAGGACATTATGTCCATCATAGTGGTTTGACATTGGCCTCGCAGGGGGTTACGGACAAATTGGCAGGTTCATCTTTTCGAATATGCAATGTCCATGAGATATGCACATTCTAAATGCTTCAACTGATATGCGATGCTCCGAATCAATAAGCCAGAAGCATGTACTGAGGTGCAACAAGAAGGGTCCCCATCAACAGTAGCGGTTGATCCTGGACTTCTTCCATGTCAAATGTTAAGCGCCTGAACCACGACCACGTGAAGCCCCAGTTTAGAGTTGCGGGTCCCTGATTGTTGCCACCCAATATATCCCGGTCCCAGCCGAGGAAATCTAAACGTGATCTTTCTGAGTCTGGTGGCAGTCCTTTAAGCCTGGTGGCCCTGTTTTGGGCGGCACTTGAACACAAACCATCTCAGGACGAAGAGGGGCATTGTTCTGAATAGCTTGAGCCTTTGACGGCCTCGGTGGGTGAGGAGGCGACTTGGTGCAGCATTGTTCTTTGGCGCAGAGGTATTGGGACGACGCGTTGTTGGGGGAATCCAAACTCTACGCTTCGTGCTGAGCCTAAAGGAGCAGCATCAAGATAGCGCTTTCCTTGCGAGTCCTTGTGTTTCCATCTGAGCGGCCTCAACAAGAATAGCTTGTTCACTAGAGTTGAGAAGTCATTGTGTCTTGAGCAGCTAGTGCAGCTTAGGTCAGGTGTAAGTCACAAACGGAACTTCTCCGTCTGGGCGAGCATCTGTGGCAATGTCCTTCTTCGTATAGCGGGAGAGATCAAGAAATTCCCGTGATAAGCTCGACGGTTTTATTTTATTGCCCTGGGTGAGGTTACGAGAACTTCTTTCTTCATGCGTTCCATAATTTGCTTGAGGGATGTAACGTGTACGAAAGCAGCCTGAATCATACCAGGGTATGACTGTTCCAACAGGCAGAGTAACGCTGTTGCGTCCCCACCATTGAGCACGGGGGCCCTTTAAGAAAAAGGGCCCCGTGGCCGCGAAGCAGTGACAAAAGTTGGGCGGGGGCGACATTACAGACGCCGCTCGTGCTTGATGTTTTGCGGAGAGTCATCGGCACCAGGGGCTTGTCAGAGTGCGAAACTGCTTTGGGGTGAGATCTCGTAAACTCTGTGCAAAGTTATTGAAGCTGGTTCTGTTTCTTGGTTGTTTCTTATTCGAAACTGAGCCATGATTCCTAACCATGAACTGGCGGTTCAGCTCAAACTGTTGCATCATAGCCAATAGCCGCCATATAGTCTGGCGGTGGTGGAGATACGTTTTCAGGGGCACGACCACGACCAGCGACCCCTGGTCTAACATCTGTTAAGTATCAACAGGGGGAGTAGTAGTAAAGCAATTGCCGAGTGTTAGCTACAATAATGATGTAACACGACAATCTTTAAGAAGCTGTAAATAGATACATAATAGTAGTCGATTAAGACATACAGATCCATACACAAATCGGGTACATGCGGACAACATAACAGCGCAATAAAAGCTAGAATACTAGGGAGGCGTCGCGCATGCAACGCTGTAAGGAAGTACACAATACGAGACATAGCCACAAGATACACAACGTCGGAGAAAACCCATGTAACTGGGTAACTGCGAGTGCGGACGACGATATTCGTCGCGGGAGGATCCTGTGCTCCATGTGCATCTGTGCAGAACCGGTCTCTATCGAACTGTAAGAAGAGGCCACGTGAGGTGATGTGACCTCCACAGCAGGCCAGTCAATACCAGCATACATCTGGTCCTGCGCGGTACAGATGTGCTCCCGGAGGTAGCCGATCCCTGCACGAACACGGCATCAACTCTGCGTCATAGCTCGTAGAGCACTGCTTCGAGTGGCAAACCAACTCGACTTCAAGAGCCCGAACAGTGCGATCCAAGCTGAGGCACGGTCAGAACGCGGTGGTCATACGGCGAGGCTCTTCGGGGCACAGATAGCTTGTAGTATCACGGTAGCATCTCCATTAGCAGGGCAATACGGACTGTATCGGATCATCTCAGAGTCATCCCACCCAAAGATTCATGAACTGTCCTCGAGACGTGCGACAGCAGAGTAGGCGGCTCATGTACTGCCATCTCAATCGTCACGACGCCTATACCGTGGAAAAGGTTCAGCTCGGTGTCTGAGTCATTCTGCTGATCATAGATACAAAAAAAACATCAGATGGTACCTGCTCACTGATTAAACTCGCGGGTGAATCCTTCGTAAACCTGTTACCAGGGTACCAGCGGTAGCCAAGTCTGGTCCATGAGAGCGATCAGGACAGCTGGAAACCCGGGGCAATCACGAGCCCAAGTGCGAAGCACAGCTATATCCGTAGGACCGACGCGGTGGAAACAACGGTCCATCTGAAAAACAGAGGAATTCAGATTTGTCAAGACAATGAGAAGTTTAACACAACTCGAGAGAAAAGGTTAAAAAAACAATGGAATGGAAATGAATTATCAGCCTAATCAGATCAATGACAGAAATCGCACAGATATCCAGCTCTCCCTCTCCGGGTAGACGGGATTTACAGATCCTTAAGTGTCGGCGTTATAAAATTTAATTTAACCGCTAATAAAGAGAATTAGAGTCCAGAGTATAGACGAGAATAAAAGTCCTAATTACCACCTCAGTTGGCGACATGGCCCCCGAAATCCACACGCCAAGTTAGTAAAATTAGTTTTTCGGTTCTAGACTCACTTCGGCCAAGGAATTGGAAGGGGCTTCCTACATGCAGTCTGCTCTGATACCACTTGGCCGCCCCCAGGTTCAATCGTACACTAGTCATAACGAATACGTGTGACGATCAAGCCCCGGGACTCACGGGAAGCTATCACAAACACAACTCTACACACAAATAAACGGAGGTCCAATATTAACAGACCATGGATCCGAAGAATCCGAATACATAAGTCAGTCATACAAATAATATCTGAGTACAGACATAGTTAGACAAGTTTCTGCCTTAAGAAGGCTAAGCACAAACAGCGACACTAATCGAAAGGCTTTTGCCTCCCCTGCCTGGGAGCCTCCGATCCACTCTGGCAGCTGCGGTCGATCCAGTATGTACGTGCCCGCCCTCTGCACCCGCCTGTTATAGGCCTCCGGTGTGGCGTCCGGCTCCATGGAACTCCATCGTCTGGTGTATCATCAAGGGTGGGTATATGGGGGAAAAAGAAAATAAGCAAACCGTGAGTACTCATATCCGAAGTCTCGCAAGCAGATCTGTACTACATATGCAACATTATCAATGGAAAAGGAGGCTTGGTGATAGTGGACTGGCTGCAGAAATGCCAGAATAGAGAAAAGGCCTGTCCTATCAAAGATAGCATCTTCAAAATCTTCTCAAAGCCATCATCTTCAAGTCAGTAGAATAGAGTAAGAATAGCATTTTATTTAGCAAACATGTTGAAAGTCCGCTCAAAGATCCTCCCTCGACTCCCAGGCGCGAAGTACATCCGAGCTTATTAATACATTATCCACGTTAAGTAGTAGATCGGATCACAAAGCTGAACTGAGCGTTCCTTTTTACCGTAGGACCGGCTATCGATAGAAATTCCATCCCCTGCAGGGTGCACACTGTTACCCAACACGCTCGATCAACGCCTGGCCGGACATACTTGCTGGGGTAATGCCCGCCTCGGAAGATCAACAAAAACGAAGCAGCAAGCAGCGCTCTACCACCTAGGCTCAGCAGAGGTCAGCACTCCGACTAACCTATGCACCCCAGGGTCCTGGCCATCGCCCTGGCACCCTGCGCGTTGCGTGCTGCCGTGTGTGCAGGCGCGCAAACTCTCCTCATCTATTAAGAATTCTCGTCCCGAGAATTAAGAGGAAGACTGAAAGAAAGAGGGGTATTCTTCGCGAAGACGATCCTCGCGTTCCCAAGTGGCTTCATCTTCAGAATGATTTGACCACTGAACCTTGAGGAACTTGATTGACTTTTGACGTGTTCGACGCTCAGCTTGATCAAGAATACGGATGGGATATTCTGGATATGACAGATCTTCCCGTAATTCAAGCACTTCATGATCCACAGCTCTAATAGGATCCTTGAAGCAGCGGCGGAGTTGGGATACATGAAAGACGTCATGTACTTGAGAAAGGTTTGGCGGCAATTGCAACTGATATGCCACTTCTCCTCGACGGGTAAGAATACGGAACGGGCCAATGTAGCGTGGAGCTAACTTGCCTTTGATTCCGAACCGATGAGTGCCTTTCAACGGAGTGACGCGGAGGTAAGCTTGCTCGCCAGGTTGATAGACTATTTCCTGGTGCTTTCGGTCATAGTTGCTCTTCTGACGAGACTGAGCAGATTTCAAATGTTCACGAACAATGCGGACTTGTTCTTCAGCTTGCCGAATAATGTCCGGTCCGACGAGTGAGCGTTCCCCAGTTTCTGACCAATTCAGAGGGGTTCGACACTTACGACCGTATAGAACTTCAAACGGTGCCATCTTCAGACTAGCTTGATAGCTATTGTTGTAAGAGAATTCGGCATACGGGAGAGATTCCTCCCATTTCTTACCGAAGGAGATGACGCAAGCTCGAAGCATATCTTCGAGCACTTGATTAACTCGTTCAACTTGACCCTGTGACTGAGGGTGAAAAGCGGTGCTAAAAGACAGGTGAGTTCCCATAGCTTCTTGGAAACTATTCCAGAATCTGCAGGTGAAGAGGCTGCCACGATCAGAACTGATCTCCAACGGAACACCGTGGAGTGACACAATTCGGGAAACATACAAGTCTGCTAACTGGCTAGCAGTGATTGTCTCTTTAACTGGCAGAAAGTGGGCAACCTTAGAGAATCGGTCAATGACGACAAATATAGCATCATTACCCTTCTGGGATTTGGGAAAACCAGTAATGAAATCCATTTGGACCTTGTCCCATTTCCATTCAGGAATTGTAAGGGGTTGCAGAGTTCCTGCGGGCCTTTGATGTTGAGCCTTAACGCGGCGGCAAACGTCACACTCAGAAACATAACGAGCAATGTCTCGCTTCATATTAGGCCACCAGTATCTCTGACAAATGTCACGGTACATCTTTGTGCTACCAGGGTGAATGGACAAGGGAGTGTCATGAGCTTCCTTCATAACGTTTTCCCTCTCATTCTTGAACTTGGGTACGAAGAGACGGTGTTGGAAAAATAGGATCCCATCTGCATCAAGATGGAATTCCGACGGCTTTCCTTTCTCAAGGTATCGCTTGATCTTTTCAACTTCAGTGTCATACCTTTGCATAACCTTAATGCCGTGTTCTAAATCTGGTTCGACAACCAGGGTATTGAGATAACCCTGTGGAACAATATGGAGGTTCAATTTGCAAAGCTCTTCATGGAGAAGAGGTTGTGTTTCTTGAACCATAAGATTGTTGCTATAGGACTTGCGACTCAAAGCATCGGCCATTACATTAGCCTTGCCGGGGGTATATGAAATATTCATATCATAATCGGCAATTGTTTCGAGCCATCTTTGTTGACAAAGGTTCAGATCTGGTTGAGTATATAAATACTTCAAGCTTTGGTGATCCGTGTATATCTCGCAACAGTTACCGAGAAGGTAATGTCGCCATAGCTTCAAGGCATAGATAACCGCAGAAAGTTCAAGATCATGCACGGGATAATTTTCTTCATGAGGACGCAATTGTCGGGAGGCATAAGCAATCACTTTGCGCTCTTGCATTAGGACACAGCCTAATCCTTGACGAGATGCATCATAGTATATCACGAAATCCTTTTGGGAATCCGGGGGTGCTAATACTGGGGCAGATGTCAATTTATCTTTTAGTGTCTGAAAGCTTTCTTGGCATTTTTCTGTCCACTCAAATTTAACACCTTTGTGAAGCAGATTTGTCAATGGTTTTGCAATCTTGGAAAAGTTCTCAACGAATCGACGGCAATAACTAGCAAGTCCGAGAAAACTTCTGACTTGCTTAACATTCTTTGGGGGAGTCCAGTCGAGAATAGCCTGAACTCGTTCGGGGTTAACAGCAATCCCATCCATGGAAATCACATGTCCAAGGTAAGTTACTTCAGGAAGCCAAAATTCGCATTTGGAATACTTGGCATACAACTGGTGTTCTCGGAGCCTTTCTAGAACAAGGCAGAGATGTTCAGCATGTTCCTCTTTATTCTTAGAATAGACCAGAATATCATCTAGATATACCACGACGAATTTGTTGAGGTAATCCATGAATATATAATTCATCAGACGGGAGAATGTAGCTGGAGCATTCGTTAGGCCAAATGACATGACGGTGTATTCATAGGAGCCATAACGAGTGACGAATGCAGTCTTGGGAATGTCCTCTTCACGGACACGGATCTGGTGATAACCCAACCTCAAGTCGAGTTTAGAGAACACCGATGATCCGGCAAGTTGATCATAAAGATCATTGATACGGGGCAGTGGGTATTTATTCTGGATTGTGGCTTGGTTAATGGGCCGGTAATCCTGAACCAATCGGTTAGTTCCATCCTTCTTCTTAACGAAGAGTGAAGGTGCTCCCCAAGCAGAGGAACTGGGGCGGATGAAACCACTCTTAAGTGACTTGTCGATTTCTTCCTTAAGCTCAAGGAGGTGATGCGGAGGCATCTTATAAGGTCGCTTGGCAATAGGAACGGTGCCAGGCTTCAAGTCGATGACGAACTCGACAGCCCTAGCCGGGGGTATTCCTGGAAGTTCTTCTGGAAAGACGTCTGGAAAATCTCGAACGACAGGAACGTTCTCGATCCCTTCCAGAGGTGAGGCGTTCAAAGCATTCATAACATATATCTCAGCTTCAGCGTCTCGAGTAATGCGGGCGGTATAGTTCACTATCTCATCGGTGGGGTGAAGAAGTTGGACGACTTTAGTGGCACAATTGATCGAAGCAATGTGAGCTTTCAACCAATCCATTCCGAGTATGAGGTCTATGGTGGAAGACTTCAGGATAATAGGGGAAGCTAGGAATTCAAATTCCTCGATTTCAACAGGGACATTATGTGCCATCATAG
Source organism: Thinopyrum elongatum (assembly GCA_011799875.1). NCBI lineage: Eukaryota > Viridiplantae > Streptophyta > Magnoliopsida > Poales > Poaceae > Thinopyrum > Thinopyrum elongatum. Next base: position 9,437 of record JAAAXO010000324.1, read on the forward strand.
TGGTTTGACATTGGCCTCCAGGGGTACGGACAACTATTGGCAGGTTCATCTTTTCGAATGCAATGTCATGAGATAATGCAAATGCTTCAGACATTAATGAATGCGATGCTCCTGATTAAACTCGCGGTAATCCTCGTAAACCATGTACTCAGGGTACCAGCGGTAGCCAAGTCTGGTCATGAGAGCGATCAGGACAGCTGGAAAACCAGGGGCATTACGAGCCCAAGTGCGAAGCACAAGCTGTATCGTAGGACGCGGTGGAAACAAACGGTCCATCTGAAACAGAGGAAATTCAGATTTGTCAAATGACAACGAGAAGTTTAACACAACTCGGAGAGAAAGGTTAAACAAAACAATGGAAAGGAAAATGATTATCAGACTAATCAGATCAACGACAGGGAAATCGCACAGATATCCAGCTCTCCGGGTAGACGGGATTTACGAGATCCTAAGTGTCGGCGTTAGTAAAATTTTATTTAACCCGAATAGAAGAGATATTAGAGTCCCAGAGTATAGACGAGGAATAAAAGATCCTAATACCACCCAGTTGGCGACGTGGGCCCGTAAGCCACACAGCCAAGTTAGTAAATTAGTTTTTCGGTTTCTAGACTCAACTTCGGCCAAGGAATTTGGAAGGGGGGCTTCCTACAGGCAGTCGGCTCTGATACCAACTTGTGACGCCCCCGGTTCAATCGTACACTAGTCATACACGCAAACGTGTACGATCAAGCCCAGGGACTCACGGGAAGATATCACAACACAACTCTAAACACAAATAAACGGAGGTCCACAATATTACAGACCAGGGATCCGAAGATCCGAATACATAAGTCAGTCATACAAATAATATCTGAGTACAGACATAGTTAGACAAGTTCTGCCTTAAGAAGGCTAGCACAAACAGCGACACTAGATCGAAAGGCGTTGGCCTCCTGCCTGGGAGCCTCCGATCCTACTCCTGGTCAGCTGGCTCGATCCAGTAGTACGTGCCCTCTGGACCCGCCTGGTAGTAGGCTCCGGTGGTGGCGTCCGGCTCCTGGACTCCATCGTCTGGTGTATCATCAAGGTGGGGTATATGGGGGAAAAGAGAAAATAAAGCAACCGTGAGTACTCATCCGAAGTACTCAGCAAGCAAGGATCTGTACTACATATGCAACATTATCAATGGAGAAAAGGCTGTATATGTGGACTGGGCTGCAGAAATGCCAGAATAGAGAGAAAGGCCTAGTCCTATCAAAGACTAGCATCTTCAAACATCTTCTCAAAGCCATCATCTTGCAGCAGTAGAAGAGAGTAGAATAGCATTTTATTTAGCAAACATGTTGAAGTACAGCTCAAAGATCCTTCCTCGACTCCCAGCGAGAAAGTAATCCCGAAGCTTCAATTAAGTAACAAGTATCCAGTTTAAGTAGTAGATCGGGATACACAAACTGAGCGTCCTTTACCGTAGGACCGGCTATCGATAGAAGATTCATCCCTGCAGGGGTGCACTACTGTTACCCAACACGCTCGATCAACTCTGGCCGGACATACTTGCTGGGTAATGCCCGTCCTCGGAAGATCAACACGAAGCAGCGCTCTACCTAGGCTCAGCAGAGAGGTCAGCACGCCGGACTAACCTATGCACCCAGGGGTCTCGGGCCATCGCCCTGGGCACCCTGCGCGTTGCGTGGCTGGCCGGGGTGCAGGCGCGACACTGAACTCGCCAGTGAAGTATCCAGCCCAATCCCGACGATCAGCCCGCACGGTGAATCGTGACGTCTGATAAGCTTTCGGAGAAACGTACATCGCAGAGGGCACCATAACCATAATCCCGCATGGTGGTAGTGCGTATAGGGCACGTTGACCCACTCAGATCACACACCCAAATCCAATAGGCTCAATTAGTATCAAGCGGAGACAATCAGAGTCTCTGATGCTCCGCCACAATGTCACACTCGAGTGCCCTTCCGGCACACCCGAAATCATAGATCCCCAGCGGGTACCCACCAGGGTGGACCCGCCTGTGACAAAGGTCAAGTAACCGTGTGGTCATAATCATCAGGGTGAACGTATGAGGTATCACCCTCGAGGTTCACACTGAGGGGTTGCACGACAGAGTCGTATCGGACATGGAGAAGGAGGAATCACCCTCGATGACCACGACCGAACAGCTATACTGCAGAGTATTCATCGTGAGTGCGTTACGAGGTATCACCCTCGGCACTCGATAGTTACTACGCAGAGTCGTACAACTAAGGGGGGTGTGAAGTGAGGCGTCTGTCTCTGATCGACGATCACGTTGATCGAGTCGTCGATGAACAAGCAGGGGCGACAAAGTTAGGTGGTGGGGTCACAGATGGTTCATACCAACCTATACTAAACAGTTTATCATAGGCAGGTAAGGTAGCAATGAACAGGTTACAACAGCAGGCTATGCATCAGAATAGGAGCATACATTAACAGTAGCGAAATTCTAATGCAAGCAGGAGAATAGAATGGGCGATATCTGGAATGCTCAAGGGGGGGGGCTTGCCTGGTTGCTCTGGCAAGAGAGGGAGGTCGTCAACGGGCTGCTCGTCGGTAGAGTAGTCGTAACCTGGTGCAGCGTCGTCGGTCTCAGCGTCTATCGAGAGAAAGAAGGAGGGGGAGAGAAACAATAAATTCACGGCAATAATGCAAACAACATGTATGACATGTCTAAATGATATGCCGGGGTGTTCTACTGCCTAACTAAACGATTTAGTTAATTTAGGAATTTATTTGGATTATTTAATAAGTTGGACACTATTCATTTATCGAAATCGGTCTAATTGTTCAACGTTCTTATAGTTGCGGACGTCTGACGGGAATACAGAGGGCGTATCCGGGTTCGTATCTCGTTCTGACAAGTTTCATGTATAAAATATTTTCATCGGAGTTCCGTTTATTTAACTATAATATGATTTCTAAAGTTTTTATTAATTTCCTGAAATTTTAATTAATTATTTAATTCACATTATCCGAAACAGTGCTGATGATGACATCAGCATGACCTCATGCTGATGTCAGCGGTTAATTAAGTTTAATTACTAATTACTGTTTAATTAACACTAATTAGTTAATTAGATTAACCTAATCAGGATTAATTAACTATTAATTAATTAATTATTTTAATTATTTATTTTTATTTCTTCTTTCTAAAACATTTTTGGGGGTGGGCCCCCTTTTTCATAGGCACCAGAGGGCGGGTCCCACTCGTCAGTGGCCCATGCGGCCACACGGGGCGGGCGTGGGCAGCCCGACGGGCGCGTCCCCGGGACTTTGGCAGCCACGAAGCACCCCCCCGCCACCAAGGCCAGGGAGCCGTTGAAGGGGGTGCGCGAGCGCGGAGCTCCGAGGCGCGGGCGTCGCAGGAGCTGGCGATCCCGGGCCGCATGCGGTGGCACGCAGAGGCGGGGCCCGGGTGCTAGCTCGGCGCGGCGAAAGGCCAAGCGCGGAGGCGGGATGCGCGACGCGGCTCTCTGACGTGGGTAGCGAGGGAGGCGAGGCCTAGCAGGGCAGCAGCAAGCACGAGGAGCATGGGGGGGGGGCGGCGAGGCGCCGTAGCACAGCTGCAGCAGACACCGGGGGAAGGAAAAGCGCGGTGTGAGGAACCGGAGCTGGGCGAGGAGCAGGGGCGGGCGCGGTGGACTGTCCATCCGTGCGCGCTCGCTGCTTCCGCCGATCAGCAGAGAGGGGGAGGCCTGGGCCTCACCGTTATTCGTAGGACGGGGCAGCGGGGGGGGGGGGTGGGGGCGGTCCACATACGCACGGATAGAGCGATGGCCGTCGGGGAGGCGCGGGCTCCGAGGCCGGCGAGGTCGTCGCGGGCGACGGCGACGATCGGGGGTTTGCCCCGATCCAGATCCGTCGAGGGAGGGGGCGAACCGGGGGGGGGGGGGGAATGTGGGATCGGGAGGGGGGCTAGGGTCGGCTGTGGCCATATGCCGGGGGGCGCAGGTGGGCCGGCCGGCTGGGCTTCGGCCCATTTGGGGCCGTGGGGGGGGGGTTGCCTCTTTTTGTTTTTTTTTTTCTTCTTCTTTGTTTCTATTTTTTCTTTCCCTTTTTCTTTATTCTCCTTTCTCAATCTAGTAAATGCTAGCCTCAAAATGGTTTTTGTAAAACATGAGACCTAGTTCATAAATACCAGTGCATTATTCCCTAACACCTAAAATTAGTTTGGACAAAATATAATTCCATATTTATTTCAGATTTAATAAATGGTTATTAAATATTATCTTTATCCACTGTTTGAGGTTGTTCGAGTCACTTATCCAATTCCAATGATGTTGGTTTCAATTTTAGAATATCCTTTGGAATATTTGTTATTTATCTGACATTTTAGCTCCTATGTTGGACAACTTTCATATTCCACTTTCATTTAAATTTGAATTTGACTTAGGAGTTGAAATGCAATGTGATGCTAATGATGATTATGCACTGTTGATCATGCTAACATGTCATTATCAAAAGTGATTACTGTTGCTAATCACCGGGGGTGTTACAGATTGCATACTATCAATTACGTCATTCACATTTACTCTATATCTGGAGCTACTTCTATTAGTGAGCCTTCCTATAAATTCTATGCTTACTAGCAAATTTGTTCCTTTAAAATCTTCATAACCTTTAGTTTGGAAACCAAAACTCATTTTTTCAATAAATTCTTTTACGGGCATCATTAGGTCTGGAGCTATATAGGTTATTAATCTATTTTCATTCATGTCTCCTTCCAAAAATCCTAATGCTGCTTTGTCTACTGATTCCCATCTTCTGTCTAATAACGTTATTAAAACCTTTGCACCTAATTTCTTCCTTGTCATGCCTTTGACTCCTATGATATACATACCTTGATGAATATATTTATAACCACAATATTTTAGTTCATTTTCAATATTTTTGCTTACAATTCTTAAATCTACTGGATGTGTTAACACACTTAATTCTACTTCTCGAGATATTCTGTATAGACCACTCTTACTTTCAAACATACCCATATGATATACTTGTTGCGGCTTTATTTTTCTTAGGGTATCTTTCTGATATCTTTCTAGATCTCTTTGTATATCTATAACTTCTTCAATACTATCAATATCATCAGCTTTGCATGATAATCTATGCTTCATGGCTAGAGGTCTTGAGTCTTGCCTTACTAATTGGAGGGTTTTGTCTCTTCTAAGGAAGCCTTTAGATACGTCCATTTTTCTGAATTAATATTTCTAGCAGAGGCAACTATTCCGGATGATGAAAGCACAATTTCTTTGTTGCTTTGACCACTATTTAGTTTATTTAAAATTTGGGTTAATAGATGGAGGATGGTGTTATTTTGTCTTATTATTACTTTGGAATCTTCTTTTGGGGAGTCGTGATCGGAGAATCCGACAGGAGGTGACAGGTATTTAGCAACTTCGTTTAATGCTTGAGTATATTCAGTCATGTAATTATGAGATAATCAAAGTTTTAACCTCTTGCACCAACTTTTTTATTTCAAGTATATCTTGTCTTGTTTCAGTGCGTGGGAGTGACTCTTTGCCTTTACTTAAGTAACAGCCTATTGATAACACTTCTTCTTTAATATAATCGTTATTCTTAGAAACTGTATTCTGTCTTGCTTTTGCTTCCTCTAGCTTATGTAAAGCTAGATCAATTTTATTATTCAACCCTGAATACTTATCAGCAAGCTTTTGGTATTCTTTGAATAAACTTTCAAATTTTTGGTCTAAATTATCTTGTCTTTTCCCCCAAGATATGTAAAAATTATATATCAAATCGACGACCGTATTTAACTGGCTATGAGATGTATGCCAAATATGCTCTTCAGAGGGATTTACTCTGCACCTTATATTTAAATTTTCTTTAGTATTTATTACTTTACCTGCGCTAACTTCTAAGTTTAAATATTTTAACCTTTCAATGATTAAACGCTGGACCTGATACCAACAATATAGGGAAAATAAAATTTTTTGTTAATTAATAAATATCAGATTATATTTTGATTAGATTAATGTGTGATTAGGTGGAAGTGGTAGACAGGTATGCTTTTTATCTTGAATAGTATTTACTGTTCACTAGGTAGGGCACTATTCACAATAATGCTCTACTATTCAATGCACTATTTGGAAAAGTATTTTACTATTCACTGCAATATTTAATTCAATTCAATTATCTGCACGTTCTAACTTGATTATATCTTTGATGGAGGATCTATTATGGGCTAGCGAGGCCAACAATTCGTCCGACGGTGTGCGCAGAGGTGTAAAATCCTTACTCAGTACTCACCATATTTTTCATTATGTTATATCAGATGTAGCTAGTTACGTTCACTTAGTAGTTTTAATTGCAAATTTATGGGGTAAATTCCTATCGTCTTCCCAGGCAGTTCCACCCGAAGGGAACACTTCTCTACGGCCACAAGGTTCTCATTCAAACGCCACTCTGGGCTACACAGAGAACTACACACGCAGAGGTTTCTCCTATAGGATCCCTAGCATAAGAACTCTTCCCATAAATTCATAAATAAAAATACCAAGTGAAACCAAGAAACTACATCATTTTAACAACATAATTTACATATGGCTTTCCCTTTCGGGAGGCCCCGAAGGGATTACACACAACTTAGGAAATTACCTTCAAACTCTTGGCGAACAAAGCGCCTTCTTGGCTATTCTACTAGCAGTGGTGGTGGCTAAACTACGAAGGAAGTGGTGCTCTGGTGGAGAGTCTCGATGCTCTGAGTGCTTCACGCTCTCCAGCCTTGTGTTGTTCTCCTCTTGTTTCTTTTCTCTTGAGCCCAGCGTCTCCTTTTATAGCCGAGAGGGGTGGCTGCTAGGAAGGCCTTCGGGAGCCTTCCTTCACTTATTTTACACACGGTAGTATGCACGCGTGTCCTACTAGGGTACATGCGTGTCCTTCTAATAATATAGAAAAATGCGAGAGAGAGTGCCGACAAGCTTCAATCTTCAGGAATCTTTGCTTTCTTCACGTGGCATTGTCTCTCGGTGAATAATTTGCTGGCTCTTCTTTTCACCTTCGCTTGCCAGCGATGCAAATCTTCATGCCTTCAGATAGATAGCTCCTCCATGGGTATCTGCTTCGGCCATCTCATCTGGTTTCGGCCTTCTTTGTGAGCAGCTCCTAACTCGCTCGACGGGGTATGATCGCTACTGTTGATAGGTCGATCGGAAAAGAATAAGTTCCAGGACTGAACAGAAAGAAAGTACTCTAACACTTTCTTCGCCATTCTTTTCTATGAGGAGCTCTATTTTGCTAATACAAATGTAATGCTACCTCCCTACGGCGATTCATAACTAGAAGAACTCGTTGGCACAACCGGACCTTATTAAAGGCCTCGGCCGTCTGATCGACTGAAAGATCTTATCTTGGAGTTCTAGTATGGGTCGTCGGCCCTTTCTCCTCCTCAGTAGGTGCAAACCCTGGTTCTGTAAATGATTATAACTGCCTTGGAGCTAGATAAGCAAACCTTCTTCTGTTTGAGTATGATGGATGTTACACCCACTGCCAGATACAAGCAAAAGCTTTCCAGCTAAGCTAGGAGTCAGAACGAACTCATGAAGCTATGCTTCTTCTTGGATCTCAAGATTCAAATGGAATTTTATCACCCCGGATTTTGGCTTTAATTTCCACTTTATACTTGAGTTAAGCAAGGCACCAGCATGGGAGAGAAGATAGCCCCTCGGGATCGCTTACTAGCCGGCCTGCTTGATTTATTTATGAGGTATCCAGATGGCACTGCACCGGCGAGGGAAAGGGAAGCTGATGAGAGGTAAGGGAAAAGTCCATTTAATGAATAGGTTCACTACAGACTGTACTATCTCTAGACCCCCTCTCTATACTCCCTCATAATATATGGATCCCCCGGATAATATTGATCCTCCAACAGCTGACATATCTTATCTAAACTCCCCCGGAAACCTGGGCATGGCTTTTTCGAACTTAGTTGATTTCACAAGAAGCAACTTGAAAAGCACAAAGACTACATCTAAACAAACCTTACGTCTTCGTTCGGCTCATTCTTGCTTATCTCACCCTATTTCCTTACTTTAGCTTAGAAGTAGGCATATGGGAAGTTACACAAAGATGACTTATCGGTTGGCCTAAGCTTACTCGATTCCATTCTTTCCAATATCATATACGCCTAGTGAAATGCATCTATCTCCTCTCCTCCCCTTCTTTCTTTTTATCCATTTTATATACCTAGTCGAAGACTACTTCAGATTATAGGGCGGGCTTTTCTACCCATTGACCGGGACCGATCACTGTGTTTGACCGCTCTTGGTATTCAGACCTTGGACTTTTTCGCTAGGAGCTGATCCATTCTTTAAGAGCTCTATACATAAAGAGAAGGCGTATTCACTTAAAGGACTGTGAAATCTACCCTATGCCCCGAAAAGTCTAGGCACCTAAATAAAGTCAAGATGGGATCCCTGACCAATAGATTAAGCTATCCAATGAGTTAGGAACCTTTTTTCTTCCCCCTTCTCTTCTCCGCTTTGCTCTGTTACTCCTTTTGCAGATGGTTGGTCACCACTCTTAGGCTTTTTGTTCTCTGCTTGTGGTGGGTCTCCAATCTTGATCCGGTGCTGACTTAATAGGGAAACCTACCCAGAAAATGCCCCCTTTTCCGGTCCGGTTAACAAAGCCTGTAAACCAAGAGCGGAACGAAGAGCTAAAACGTCACCTTTACCCTTATCCTATTTCTTTCTTACTTGTAAACCAGACCGCGTCATTCCTTTTTTCTTTCTTTGGTAAGGAAGGGACGGCTATTCCCACAGGTTGATCTTGATAAAATGTGCAGCGGTAAGCAACTAATAATCTCGATGCAGGACTGCCGTTCCCATAGGTTCCTCCTCCAAAACCTTCTTAGGCGAAAAAGACTGGAAGGGCTTATTCCCACTGCTGATTACTGAGAACCTTCTACCGGGAAAGATTTCCTTCTATGCCTAGTGGTTTTTGAATTGGAAATGGGAAAGGCAGAGAGAATTTACTCAAATTCCACTATGTTATGTATACAATGATCGGGTTGCGTCTGGTATGATCGGGGTGCTTTATCTAAACTAGGCAGGATAACTTGGCTAACTTTCCTACTCTGATAGCATCTCTGAACGGCAGGTACCCTCAACCGCCGTAACGAAGGAATGAATCTATTAAGTGGGAAAGAGCCCTCGTGGCAGCTATATCCGCGAGGATTCCAAGTGTTCTAATTCATCTCGTTACAGACCCACATCAAACATGCAACTGCTTGTCGCATACTCCTGCTACTCCGACCTACGCTTCTCACATCGCATCCTTGGTCCTTAAACGACGGTATATTCTTTTTTCCGGGTTCTATGAGCGTAAATGGAGACACTTCCCCCTTCTTCGACATATGAATATGCCTCGCCTCGAAGATAAAGAAATCCTGAGTAAGGAGAGAGATTCTCCACACGAACGAACGACCCGTCAGGTTCGAACTGACTTAGGTTGGACCAGGACCCACCTATCTCCACCAAGAAGGAATCGCTTTGGTTACGCAGTTCAGTTGGCGATAAAAGCCAACCTAATCTGCGGGCCGGTAGGCCAGCCAACTAACTCTTCAAATGAAGAACTTATTTCCCCACACCTATCTCTATGAAACTTCCTTCATAGTTAGGAGAGGTTTTTTTTGGCTTTTTGTCTCTTTTACCGCAGGAAGTTCCCCAAAAGTATGAAAGGCCGGAGGGCTTTGTACCAACCATTCTAGTGTGGTTGGATTCTGTTCAACAGCCCAAGGACTTTCCGCACATTTTTGGTTCTTTCCACTGCTTGAAGTGATTGCGACAACTACGAAGAAACGACGAATCCCAACTACGGATATATAAGAACCGAAACTGCTCAGAGCATTCCATCCGGCGTAAGCATCTGGATAATCTGGAATGCGACGTGGCACACCCGAAAGCCCTAAGAAATGCATGGGAAAGAAGGTCAGATTAACCCCGAAAAAAGTGATCCAAAAATGGATTTGGCCTAAAGTTTCAGGATATGTCCGACCAAAGATTTTACCCACCCAATAGTAAAATCCAGCAAATAAAGCAAAAACGGCTCCCATAGAAAGTACATAATGGAAATGTGCAACCACATAATAAGTATCATGTAGAGCAATGTCTAGCCCAGAGTTTGCTAGAACTATTCCAGTGAGCCCTCCTATGGTGAACAAAAAGATGAACCCTACAGCAAATAACATGGGTGTTTTGTATTGTATCGAACCTCCCCACATGGTAGCGATCCAACTAAAGATTTTGATTCCTGTGGGCACAGCTATGATCATGGTAGCTGCGGTGAAGTAGGCACGCGTATCAACGTCTAAGCCCACAGTAAACATATGATGAGCCCAAACTAGAAATCCAAGAACACATATACTTATCATGGCATAAACCATGCCTAGATACCCGAAGACCGGTTTTCTTGAAAAGGTCGATACGATATGACTAATAATACCAAATCCAGGCAGAATGAGAATATACACCTCTGGATGACCGAAGAACCAGAATCTATCTGAAGGCATGAAGATTTGCATCGCTGGCAAGCGAAGGTGAAAAGAAGAGCCAGCAAATTATTCACCGAGAGACAATGCCACGTGAAGAAAGCAAAGATTCCTGAAGATTGAAGCTTGTCGGCACTCTCTCTCGCATTTTTCTATATTATTCGAAGGACACGCATGTACCCTAGTAGGACACGCGTGCATACTACCGTGTGTAAAATAAGTGAAGGAAGGCTCCCGAAGGCCTTCCTAGTAGCCACCCCTCTCGGCTATAAAAGGAGACGCTGGGCTCAAGAGAAAAGAAACAAGAGGAGAACAACACAAGGCTGGAGAGCGCGAAGCACTCAGAGCATCGAGACTCTCCACCAGAGCACCACTTCCTTCGTAGTTTAGCCACCACCACTGCTAGTAGAATAGCCAAGAAGGCGCTTTGTTCGCCAAGAGTTTGAAGGTAATTTCCTAAGTTGTGTGTAATCCCTTCGGGGCCTCCCGAAAGGGAAAGCCATATGTAAATTATGTTGTTGAAATGATGTAGTTTCTTGGTTTCACTTGGTATTTTTATTTATGAATTTATGGGAAGAGTTCTTATGCTAGGGATCCTATAGGAGAAACCTCTGCGTGTGTAGTTCTCTGTGTAGCCCAGAGTGGCGTTTGAATGAGAACCTTGTGGCCGTAGAGAAGTGTTCCCTTCGGGTGGAACTGCCTGGGAAGACGATAGGAATTTACCCCATAAATTTGCAATTAAAACTGCTAAGTGAACGTAACTAGCTACATCTGATATAACATAATGAAAAATATGGTGAGTACTGAGTAAGGATTTTACACCTCTGCGCACACCGTCGGACGAATTGTTGGCCTCGCCAGCCCATAATAGATCCTGCATCAAAGATATAATCAAGTTAGAACGTGCAGATAATTGAATTGAATTAAATATTGCAGTGAATAGTAAAATACTTTTCCAAATAGTGTATTGAATAGTAGAGCATTATTGTGAATAGTGCCCTACCTAGTGAACAGTAAATACTATTCAAGATAAAAAGCATACCTGTCTACCACTTCCACCTAATCACACATTAATCTAATCAAAATATAATCTGATATTTATTAATTAACAAAAAATTTTATTTTCCCTATATTGTTGGTATCAGGTCCAGCGTTTAATCATTGAAAGGTTAAAATATTTAAACTTAGAAGTTAGCGCAGGTAAAGTAATAAATACTAAAGAAAATTTAAATATAAGGTGCAGAGTAAATCCCTCTGAAGAGCATATTTGGCATACATCTCATAGCCAGTTAAATACAGTCGTCGATTTGATATATAATTTTTACATATCTTGGGGGAAAAGACAAGATAATTTAGACCAAAAATTTGAAAGTTTATTCATGTAACACCCCCAGTGGTTAACTACAGTAATCCCATTTTGATTATGCCACGTCAGCATGATTAACAGTGCATGATCGTCATTTGCATCATAATGCATTTCAGCTTCTAACTCAAAATCCAAATTTAAATGAAAGTGAAAAATAAAAGTTGCTCAAATCAGAAACAAAATTGTTCATATTATGGCAAATAATTCAGAGGCAATACTAAAATTGTAACCAATAAATAATAAAATAATTAGGTGGCTCTAACATAATTAAAACAGTGAGGATAAATGCATATTAATTATTATAAAAATTGTGGGAGCTCCTATTTTCTCCAAACCAATTTTTGGTAGTGGTAGGTATTGCCTAGTATTTGTTGGAGTAATTTCTAAGTTTTACAAAATTCATATAGAGCCCTAACTATTTGCTAAACAAGAGCTGTGGTTAAATAAAAAGAAAAGACATACACGCTAATCAAATCATAAAACAACAAAGTGAAAAGTCGAAACACAAACACACAAAACGCACCCCACCCCCGCTAAACCCCGCGCCCCCCGCTCCCCCGCCCCCCCCCTCCCACCCCCCCCCTTCACTCACCCCCCCCCCCCCCCCCCCCACTCAACAAACCCCAATAATAACTAACACAAACACACCATTACAAAAAAAAGAACATAAGATCAACAAAAAAGACCCTGCAGATTGATACAAAAACAAAGATTATACGGCTCACAGTAAATACGACCAACTAGACGGGGGAAAGAAAAAAACAAAAATAATAAAAACCACCCGTACAACGCCCCTATCCCTTGAGCCCCATCCGGAAGGCCCGCGTAGGGCGGGCTCCCCGCACGTTAAAGCGGCCGAGATTCGTGGCCCCCCCCTACTTTCCCCTCCTCTTCCCTCACATCCACCTTTCTCTCCATCCCTCCCATCCTGCGCCTACTATCTTCCAGACAAAAGACAAAGTTGAGAGAAAGAAGAAAAGGACCCCAGTCAAAAGTACCCTAAGATAACTAAAGCTTGGTGTAGAGAGAAAGAAGAAGTATGTTCACGGTCGTGGGAGAGAGATGAGAGAGTAGGAAATCTGAAGGGCAAGAGGGGATGATTTGGTGGTGTAGATCCGGTTGTGAAATGGCGAAGGGGCACCCAAGCTGGATTAAACCCTGAAACCTAAAGAGGGGTGCGAAGTTGAAGTGTGGGCTGTGATGGTTTGAAGAAGAGGGGCCGGCATACTAGAGTTGAGCGTCGGTGATCCCAACCCCCTATGGCGCCGCCCCCTATCCACCAGTGGTGATTACTCGTCGGTTCCCCCCACTCTCTTCTCCCCTCCCCCCCTCTCTCTCGTCTGGATCGGGCGAACGCCCCGATCCCGTCGCCCGTCGCCGCGCTCCCCGCCGCTGCTCGCGCTCGCTCCGCCTCGTCCTGCCCTCGCTCGGACGCCGTCGCCGGGACCTCGCCTCCCCGTCTCCTCCCCGAATCGCCTCAGCGAGCGCTCGCACCCGTCGCCGCTGCCCGACGCCGTCGCCGACTCGGCCGCATCGTCGCCGTCGCTTCCTCGCCTCGCCATCATCCCCGTCCGGCCCCCTGTGAGCCGCGCCCCTCTCCTCTCCTCTCTCCCTAACGCCGCGCCCGCACGTCGCCGCCAGTCCCGCTCGCGCACGGCCTCACCCTTCCCCGTCGCCTCGTCCCCTGCTCCGCCCCGAGCCGCCCACCGTTCGCCGCGCGCGCGCACGCGCGAGCCTGCGCCCACGCACCGCGCTGCGGCCCGTCGCCGCGCTCCGCCGCGAGCCCGCGCGCCCGTCACCCGCGCCCGTGGCCACGTGCCACTGACCGGTGGGCCCTGCCCCCCCTGAGGCAATGACAGATGGGGCCCAGCCCCTAAAAACGAATTAAAAGAAAATGTAATAAAAAAATAATTAAAATAAATAAAAATAATTAATTAATTAAATAATTAATTAGTTAATTAATTAAGTTAATTAATCCTGATTAGGTTAATCTAATTAAGTAGTTAGTGTTAATTAAACAGTAAATTAATTAGTTAACCTAATTAGCCTAATGTGAGTATGACAGGTGGGACCCACTGGTCCAGACGTCATGCTGACGTCAGCAAGACACTGTTTCGGATAATGTTTGATTTAAATAAATTAAATAAATTTCAGAAATCAATAAAAACTTTAGAAAATCATATAAAATAATCCGTAGCTCAGATCGAAAAACTTTGTACATGAAAGTTGCTCAGAACGACGAGACGAATCCGAATACACGGTCCGTTCGTCCGTCACACATCCCTAACTATCAGAACATGCAACCGTCCCTCTCCGGTCATCTGTCTAACAAATGTCCGGAACCGGGAAAACATTCCCGGATGGATTCCTCCTTCCTCGGTGACGTGCAACCATACGTTAGGATACACCCGACACTGCGTATTATCATGTCGTACCTTGTGTTGCTCAAGTTTGCTCTATATTTATACTGTTTCCTCCCCCTCTTCTCTCTCGGTAGACCCTGACACCGACGTCGTCCCCGAGACCGACGCAACTCAGGAGCCCGACGCCACCGTTGACGATCCCTCTCTCTTGCCAAAGCAACCAGGCAAGCCCCTCCCTTGAGCATACCGATAACGCCCATTCTAATTTCTCATGCTTGCATTAGAATTACTGCTGCTGCTGCTTTACCTATTCTGATGCATAGCCTGTTCATTGTAACCTGCTATTGATAATTACCTACATATCCTAAACTGTTTAGTCTAGGCTGGGTAGAGACCTATCAGTGACCCCACTTATCCCGACTGCCGCGCTGGATCGTCAGAAGACCCGATCAACGGGATTGAAGACCAGGCCCCGACACCGCACATCACCCCCCCCCCTTAGTTGTAACGACACTGCAGCGTTACTATCGAGTGTCGAGGGTGAAACCTCATGTAGCACTTCTGATGTTAATTCTGTAGAGTAGTTATTCGGTCGTGGTCATCGAGGGTGATTCCTCCTTCACCGCTTCCGATAACGACGCTGTCGTACAACACCTCAAGTGTGGACCCAGTGAGGGTGATTCCTCCTAGTTCATCTTGACGGATACATCGAGTGGGAATTCAATGAGGGTGATACCTCGGATTCCCTGATGTTATGGACACACGGATACTTGGACTTTTCAATGTTACTTGGAAAGGCGGGTCGACCCTGAGGGGTACCCGCGTGTGATGTGAAGGCGGGTTGCCAGTGTGGTGCCCGAGTGGTGAATACGAGGCGCGGCCGGGCATTCTTAACCCTTGCCGCAAGTCCTCGAGACGGGGCGACGGGGTCACATCTTTCGTGAGTCTCTGCTCGTTTCCGCAAGCCCTAGTCCATTAACGATTTGGATATTTGATCCGAGCAGGCCTCTGGTCTGATAGCACTAACCATCACGTGGGCATAGTATGGGCGTTCTACATCGTAGCATCAGCCGACAGTTCTGTCAGACGTCCAGTTCAGCATTGTGGCCGGGTCGGATCGTGCCGTTGGCGCTGGTATCCACCCTGCTCGCAACGACCCGGAGTGCACAGGGCGATGGCCCAAGACCCCTGAGTGCTTAGGATGTAGACCGGCGGGGACCTCTCTGCTGAGTTGTAGGTAGGGTTGCGATGTGTCGTTTGGCCGAGGCCGGGCAGGACCCAGAAAGTGTGTCCGGCCGGAGTTAATCGAGCGTGTTGGGTAAGTTGGTGCACCCCTGCAGGGAAGAAAACTTCTATCGATAGCCTGTCCTACGGTAAAGGACACTCGGAGTTGTATCCCGATCGATACAACTAGAACTGGATACCCGTGATGATACTTGGATATGTGGCTCTGGGATTGCTTCTCGCAGGGAGTCGAGAAGGGATCTCAGGACGAGGTTTGATGACTTTATGGCTCTGGGATTGCTTTCTCGCAGGGAGTCGAGAAAGGATCTCTGGGTGAGGTTGATATTATTACTGCTACATTATATGGTATTGTTCTACTCTCTTCTACTGCTGCAAGACCGCTGAAGATGCTAGTCTTCGATAGGACTAGGCCTTCTCTCTATTCTGGCATTTCTGCAGCCCAGTCCACATATACAGCCTCCCTTTGAAAATGTTGCATATGTAGTGTAGATCCTTGCTTGCTGAGTACTTTTGAGTACTCACGGTTGCTTTGTTTACCTTTTCTCCCCATATCAGTTTGTCGTGACCAAGATGACGGAGCCCCTGAGACAGCTGCCCTGCCGACGATCGCTACTACTACTACCCAGAGGATGGATACTTCTACGAGTTGACTGACGACCAGGAGTAGGATCGGAGGGTCCCAGGCAGGAGGCCTTCGCCTTTCGATCGTAGTGTTTTATTTTGCCCCGCCTTTCTAAAGGCCTTTCTGTACTTTCTTTTATATCTGTACTCAGATATCTGATGCTTCCGCTGACGCTTGTTCGCAAGCTTATGTATTCGAGCCCTCGAGGCCCTGGCTTGTAATATAAAGCTTGTATGACTTTATTTATGTTTTAGAGTTGTGTTGTGATATCTTCCCGTGAGTCCTTAGGCTTGATCGTGTGCATTTGCGTGTATGAATAGTGTACGATCGGGCCGGGGGCGTCACAAGTTGGTATCAGAGCCGACTGCCTGTAGGAATCCCCTTTCCAACTCCTTGGCCGAAGTTGAGTCTAGTAACCGAAAACTGTTTTACTAACTTGGCTGTGTGGCTTACGGGCCCACGTCGCCAATTGGGTGGTATTAGGATCTTTTACTCCTCGACCTTTACTCTGGGACTCTGACCTCTCTTCTATTCGGGTTAAATGATTTTACTAACTCCAGCATTAGGCTCTCGTGCTCACATCCACCCGGAGTTCTGAAATATTCCCCCCTTGCTTCAAGATTGTGGGCCAGGTTCTGCTTACAGGATCCTTTTATCGGGGGCACCCTGTGTTGTCACGTGCAGATTCCTCGCTCCAACAGTTTTCTCCGACGTGGATCTAGCCTTTGCTATGTCTCGTTGTGTACTCCCATATCGCGTGCCTGCGCACCGCCTAGATGTCTAGCCTTTCCCTTTTCAACTGTCATAATGCCGGATGCTAACCGAGGCTATGTGTGGCTTTGAATGTCTGGTGCGAATATGATGAAGTATCTATTGCACTTCCTTCTGTTGTGCGTGTTACTTCATAAATAATTCCATACACCTGCAAGTTACTAGCTAAATTGCCCCTGTTGATTTGGCAGGATGGCTGACGATCCTCCACCTCCACCCTATATTGCCGCAATGATGCAGCAGTTTGAATTGAACCGTCAGCTCAACGAGAGTCTGGTAAGACGTTTGGAACGCAATGAGGCTCGTCAGGAGCCTGGACCGATCTCGCTGCCAGAATTTGTGCACCTCAACCCGTCCGTTTTCCGCAACTCCACCAATCCTATGGATGCTGATGATTGGCTCCGTGACATTGCCTTTCAGTTGAAGTCGGCCAATGTTACCCCTGACAGTTACGTCACCTATGCGACGTATCACCTGAGGGGATCAGCTGCTCAATGGTGGGAAAGCCACAGGGCTATGTTGCCTGCAGACACTGTAACCACTTGGCAGGAATTTCAGTCAGCTTTT
>JAAAXO010000324.1:27163-50676 GCA_011799875.1 Thinopyrum elongatum
CCCTCTCTCTTGCCAAAGCAACCAGGCAAGCCCCTCCCTTGAGCATACCGATAACGCCCATTCTAATTTCTCATGCTTGCATTAGAATTACTGCTGCTGCTGCTTTACCTATTCTGATGCATAGCCTGTTCATTGTAACCTGCTATTGATAATTACCTACATATCCTAAACTGTTTAGTCTAGGCTGGGTAGAGACCTATCAGTGACCCCACTTATCCCGACTGCCGCGCTGGATCGTCAGAAGACCCGATCAACGGGATTGAAGACCAGGCCCCGACACCGCACATCACCCCCCCCCCTTAGTTGTAACGACACTGCAGCGTTACTATCGAGTGTCGAGGGTGAAACCTCATGTAGCACTTCTGATGTTAATTCTGTAGAGTAGTTATTCGGTCGTGGTCATCGAGGGTGATTCCTCCTTCACCGCTTCCGATAACGACGCTGTCGTACAACACCTCAAGTGTGGACCCAGTGAGGGTGATTCCTCCTAGTTCATCTTGACGGATACATCGAGTGGGAATTCAATGAGGGTGATACCTCGGATTCCCTGATGTTATGGACACACGGATACTTGGACTTTACAATGTTACTTGGAAAGGCAGGTCGACCCTGAGGGGTACCCGCGTGTGATGTGAAGGCGGGTTGCCAGTGTGGTGCCCGAGTGGTGAATACGAGGCGCGGCCGGGCATTCTTAACCCTTGCCGCAAGTCCTTGAGACGGGGCGACGGGGTCACATCTTTCGTGAGTCTCTGCTCGTTACCGCAAGCCCTAGTCCTAACGATTTGGATATTTGATCCGAGCAGGCCTCTGGTCTGATAGCACTAACCATCACGTGGGCATAGTATGGGCGTTCTGCATCGTATGCATCAGCCGAAAGCTCTGTCAGACGTCCAGTTCAGCACTGCGGCACGGTCGGATCGTGTCGGCCACCCGAGGCGATGCTGGTATCCACCCTGTGCGCAACGACCCGGAGGGTGAGGGGCGATCGCCAAGACCCCCTTGCGCTTAGGACGTAGACCGGCGGGGACCTCTCTGCTGAGCCGTAGGTAGGGTTGCGATGTGTCGTTTGGCCGAGGCCGGGCATGACCCAGGAAAGTGTGTGCGGCCGAAGTTAATCGAGCGTGTTGGGTAAGTTGGTGCACCCCTGCAGGGAAGAACACTTCTATGGATAGCCGGTCCTATGGTAAAGGACACTCGGAGTTGTATCCCGATCGATACAACTAGAACTGGATACCTGTGATGAGACCTGGATACTATGGCTCTGGGATTGCTTCTCGCAGGGAGCCGAGAAGGGATCTCCGGACGAGGTTGATGACTGTATGGCTCTGGGATTGCTTTCTCGCAGGGAGTCGAGAAAGGATCTCTGGGTGAGGTTGAGACTTAATGTTACTACTACATTATATTGTAATGTTCTACTCTCTTCTACTGCTGCAAGACCGCTGAAGATGCTAGTCTTCGATAGGACTAGGCCTTCTCTCTATTCTGGCATTTCTGCAGCCCAGTCCACATATACAGCCTCCCCTTGAAAATGTTGCATATGTAGTGTATATCCTTGCTTGCTGAGTACTTTTGAGTACTCACGGTTGCTTTGTTTACCTTTTCTCCCCATATCAGTTTGTCGTGACCAAGATGACGGAGCCCCTGAGACAGCTGCCCTGCCGACGATCGCTACTACTACTACCCAGAGGATGGATACTTCTACGAGTTGACTGACGACCAGGAGTAGGATCGGAGGGTCCCAGGCAGGAGGCCTTCGCCTTTCGATCGTAGTGTTTTATTTTGCCCCGCCTTTCTAAAGGCCTTTCTGTACTTTCTTTTATATCTGTACTCAGA
The DNA here is from genome assembly GCA_011799875.1 of Thinopyrum elongatum. Lineage (NCBI taxonomy): Eukaryota > Viridiplantae > Streptophyta > Magnoliopsida > Poales > Poaceae > Thinopyrum > Thinopyrum elongatum. The sequence continues at coordinate 28,997 of JAAAXO010000324.1, forward strand.
TATCTGATGCTTCCGCTGACGCTTGTTCGCAAGCTTATGTATTCGAGCCCTCGAGGCCCTGGCTTGTAATATAAAGCTTGTATGACTTTATTTATGTTTTAGAGTTGTGTTGTGATATCTTCCCGTGAGTCCTTAGGCTTGATCGTGTGCATTTGCGTGTATGAATAGTGCACGATCGGGCCGGGGGCGTCACAAGTTGGTATCAGAGCCGACTGCCTGTAGGAATCCCCTTTCCAACTCCTTGGCCGAAGTTGAGTCTAGTAACCGAAAATTGTTTTACTAACCTGGCTGTGTGGCTTACGGGCCCACGTCGCCAATTGGGTGGTATTAGGATCTTTTACTCCTCGACCTTTACTCTGGGACTCTGACCTCTCTTCTATTCGGGTTAAATGATTTTACTAACTCCAGCATTTGGCTCTCGTGCTCACATCCACCCGGAGTTCTGAAATATTCCCCCCTTGCTTCAAGATTGTGGGCCAGGTTCTGCTTACAGGATCCTTTTATCGAGGGCACCCTGTGTTGTCACGTGCAGATTCCTCGCTCCAACAGTTTTCTCCGACGTGGATCTAGCCTTTGCTATGTCTCGTTGTGTACTCCCATATCGCGTGCCTGCGCGCCGCCTAGATGTCTAGCCTTTCCCTTTTCAACTGTCGTAATGCCGGATGCTAACCGAGGCTATGTGTGGCTTTGAATGTCTGGTGCGAATATGATGAAGTATCTATTGCACTTCCTTCTGTTGTGCGTGTTACTTCATAAATAATTCCATACACCTGCAAGTTACTAGCTAAATTGCCCCTGTTGATTTGGCAGGATGGCTGACGATCCTCCACCTCCACCCTATATTGTCGCAATGATGCAGCAGTTTGAATTGAACCGTCAGCTCAACGAGAGTCTGGTAAGACGTTTGGAACGCAATGAGGCTCGTCAGGAGCCTGGACCGATCTCGCTGCCAGAATTTGTGCACCTCAACCCGTCCGTTTTCCGCAACTCCACCAATCCTATGGATGCTGATGATTGGCTCCGTGACATTGCCTTTCAGTTGAAGTCGGCCAATGTTACCCCTGACAGTTACGTCACCTATGCGACGTATCACCTGAGGGGATCAGCTGCTCAATGGTGGGAAAGCCACAGGGCTATGTTGCCTGCAGACACTGTAACCACTTGGCAGGAATTTCAGTCAGCTTTTCATGCACGGTACATTCCTCAAGGTCTGATAGATCAGAAGAAGCAGGAGTTTCGCAAACTCTCACAGGGCACAATGACTGTGGATGAATATCAGAGGAAATTTCTCGAGTTATCCCGCTATGCTGAGGATGACGTTGACACTGACGCCCGCAAGCAGGAGAAATTCCGTGAAGGACTCCGTACTGACATAAAACTCGCACTTGCAGTCCTTGATTGCACAGAATTCTCAACGCTTGTCAGCAAATCTTTCCAGATTGAAACAGCTCTGACTGAATGCCAGGAGTCGCTCAAGCGCACTCATGAAGCTGGCTCATCCTTGGGTCACCTTGTTCAGAAACGTCGAGTCTGGATCCCACACAATGTTCATCACCGACCTGCTCCAACACCAAGGCCGTCATATGTTGCACCTCGTCTGCCTTCACCGCCGAGACAGCTATCGGTTCATGGTGGGCCGCCTGATGCTGTGGCTTTTCATCAGGTTGCACCACGTCCTTCTGTTGGTTGCAAGAAGAGTTGTCGGAACCGTCGTCTCAGAAACAGTAATGCCAGGCCGCCTGCTATAGTTCGGGTTCATGTCAATCAAGTCAACATTGAAGAAGCTCGACAGGACCCCAAAATTGTGATGGGCACCCTTCTAGTCAATTCAATCCCAGCTTCAGTCCTTTTTGATTCTGGAGCATCGCACTCCTTCATGTCCGAAAGTTTTGCGCGAAGCCATGATATACATTTCGAGGAGATGTCCACTCCATTAGTAATCCAGTCACCTGGGGCTAATTGGCAAACTACCATGGTAAGCCACGGTAACCACATTGCGATCGGAGGATTGATGTTCCCCGTTTCACTCATTGCTCTCAAGACCTCCAACATAGACATTATTCTGGGTATGGACTGGTTGAAGCCTCATAAAGCTTTGATTGACTGTGCCACTGAAATAGTGCGCCTCACACACCCTTCTGGCCAGATAGTCAGATACTCAGCTCGAACAGTTCTGGACGCCGAAGCTCAGATTTATGTTCTGAATGCATTGAATGCTTCACCTCTTGAAGGCATCGAGAACGTTCCAGTTGTTCGTGATTTTCAAGATGTATTTCCAGAAGAACTTCCAGGAATACCCCCTGCTAGAGCTGTTGAGTTTGTCATTGACTTGAAACCAGGCACTACTCCTATTGCAAAGCGTCCTTATAAGATGCCTCCGCATCATCTTCTCGAGCTTAAGGAAGAAATCGACACATCACTTAAGAAAGGTTTCATCCGCCCCAGTTCCTCTGCTTGGGGAGCACCTTCGCTCTTCGTTAAGAAGAAGGATGGAACTAACCGATTGGTTCAGGATTACCGACCTATCAACCAAGCCACAATTCAGAACAAGTATCCGCTTCCTAGAATCAACGATTTGTATGATCAACTTACTGGATCATCGGTATTCTCTAAACTTGATTTGAGGTTGGGTTACCATCAGATCCGTGTTCGTGAAGAGGATATTCCCAAGACAGCATTCGTTACTCGCTATGGTTCTTATGAGTACACAGTCATGTCATTTGGCTTAACAAATGCTCCGGCCACATTCTCCCGATTGATGAATTATATCTTCATGGATTATCTCGACAAGTTCGTCGTGGTATATCTAGATGATATTCTGGTCTATTCAAAGAATAAAGAAGAACATGGTGAACACCTCCGACTTGTACTGGAAAGGCTCCGAGAACACCAGTTGTATGCCAAATACTCCAAATGTGAATTCTGGTTGTCTGAAGTGACATACCTCGGCCATGTGATTTCCAAAGATGGCATCGCCGTTAACCCAGAACGAGTTCAGGCTATTCTTGACTGGACCCCTCCGAAGAACGTCAAGCAAGTGAGAAGTTTTCTCGGCCTCGCAAGCTATTGCCGTCGGTTTGTTGAGAATTTTTCTAAGATTGCTAAGCCGTTGACTGATCTGCTTCACAAAGGCGTTAAGTTTGAATGGACAGAAAAATGTCAGGAAAGTTTTCAAACACTCAAAGACAAGCTAACGTCTGCCCCAGTACTTGCTCTTCCAGATTCCCGCAAAGATTTCGTGATTTATTGTGACGCATCCCGTGAAGGATTAGGCTGTGTCCTAATGCAAGAGCGTAAAGTGATTGCTTATGGCTCTCGTCAGTTGCGCCCACATGAAGAGAATTATCCGGTACATGATCTAGAACTAGCTGCTGTGATCTATGCATTGCAGTTGTGGCGACATTACCTTCTCGGTAATCGTTGCGAGATATACACGGATCATAAAAGTCTGAAGTACTTGTTCACTCAGCCATCTCTGAATCTCCGTCAGCAAAGATGGATGGAGACCATTGCGGACTATGACTTGGGTATTTCTTATACCCCTGGCAAGGCTAACGTGATGGCTGATGCCTTAAGCCGCAAGTCCTATTGTGACAACCTCATGGTTAAGCGAGCTCAACCTCGTCTTTTTGAAGAACTGTGCAAGCTGAATCTGCGTATTATTCCACAGGGATCTCTTAATAACCTTGTGATACAACCAGATCTCGAGAAAGCCGTTAAGACTGCGCAAGCTAAAGATGCTGAAGTTGGTCTGATGAAGGAAAATCTTCACCATGAAAAGTACAGGGATTTCTCGCTGTCTGAAGATGGAACCTTGTATTTCAGAGACCGCATTGTAGTACCTCGCTTTGAGCTTATGACTGACAAAGTCATGAAGGAGGCACATGATACCCCGCTGTCTATTCATCCGGGTAGCACCAAGATGTATCGTGATCTCCGTCAAAGGTACTGGTGGTCTAGAATGAAGCAGGACATTGCTCGTTATGTTGCTGAATGTGATGTGTGTCGTCGCGTTAAAGCAGAACATCAGAAGCCTGCTGGAATTCTGCAACCGTTACCTATTCCTTTATGGAAATGGGACAAAGTGCAAATGGATTTCATTACTGGCCTTCCCAGGTCACAGAAGGGCCATGATGCTATTCTTGTCGTCGTCGACCAACTCTCCAAAGTTGCACACTTCCTGCCTGTCAAGGAGGCGATCACTGCTAGTCAGTTAGCAGAATTATATATCTCCAGAATTGTTTCACTCCACGGTATTCCGAAAGAGATCAGTTCAGACCGTGGCAGCATATTCACCGGTCATTTCCGGGAAAGTTTTCAAAAGGCTATGGGAACTCATATCACCTGGAGTTCAGCTTATCATCCTCAATCCCAAGGCCAAGTCAAACGAGTCAACCAAGTGCTTGAAGACATGCTACGAGCTTGTGTTGTTTCTTTCGGCAAGAAGTGGGAAGAATCTCTTCCATATGCCGAGTTCTCCTATAACAACAGCTATCAAGCCAGCTTGAAAATGGCCCCCTTTGAAGTTCTCTATGGACGTAAGTGTCGAACCCCTCTGAATTGGTCAGAAACTGGGGAACGACCGCTCGTGGGTCCAGATATTATTCAACACGCCGAAGAACAAGTCCGAATTGTCCGGGAATATCTCAAGGCGGCTCAGGACCGCCAGAAGAGCAACTATGATCGCAAACGATGGGGTTTGACTTATCAACCTGGTGATCAAGCTTATCTTCGTGTCACTCCTATGAAGGGCACTCACCGTTTTGGAATCAAGGGCAAGTTAGCTCCCCGCTACATTGGTCCTTTCCGCATTGTTGCCAGACGTGGTCAGGTGGCATATAAATTGGAGTTGCCGCCGCAATTCTCTCATATCCACGATGTCTTCCATGTGTCGCAACTTCGTAAATGCTTCAAGGAATCTCCGCACCGAGCTGTGGATCACGAGATGCTCGAATTGCAAGATGATCTATCTTATAAGGAGCATCCGATCCGCATTCTCGATGAAGCTGAACGTCGAACCCGTCAGAAGGTTACCAAGTTCCTCAAAGTGCAGTGGTCAAATCATACTGAAGATGAAGCCACTTGGGAACGTGAGGATAATCTTCGTGCGGAATACCCCGAACTTTTTCCTTCTACTTCTTAATTCTCGGGACGAGAATTCTTGTTAGTAGAGGAGATTTGTAACACCCCCAGTGGTTAACTACAGTAATCCCATTTTGATTATGCCACGTCATCATTTGCATCATAATGCATTTCAGCTTCTAACTCAAAATCCAAATTTAAATGAAAGTGAAAAATAAAAGTTGCTCAAATCAGAAACTAAATTGTTCATATTATGGCAAATAATTCAGAGGCAATACTAAAATTGTAACCAACAAATAATAAAATAATTAGGTGGCTCTAACATAATTAAAACAGTGAGGATAAATGCATATTAATTATTATAAAAATTGTGGGAGCTCCTATTTTTCTCCCAAAACCAATTTTGGTAGTGGTAGGTATTGCCTAGTATTTGTTGGAGTAATTCTAAGTTTTACAAAATCATATAGAGCCCTAACTATTTGCTAAAAAGAGTGTGGTTGAATAAAAAAAGAAAAAAGATAAAGAAAAGCAAAGCAGAAAAAAAAATGAAAAGGAGAAACCCCCCCCCCGACTGGGCTCGGCCAAGCAAGCCACCGGGGCCGCCAGGCGGCCCAGCCGGCGCCTACATAGCCGGCCACCCCACCCAAACCCTAGCCCAACACCCGATCCCCCCCACGTCCATACCCCCCCCCACTCGGTCTCTCCCTCCCCCCACTCTCTCTCGTCTGGATCGGGCGAACGCCCCGATCCCGTCGCCGTACACGCGGCCACCGCCGCTGCTCACGCTCGCTTCGCTAGCGCCGCGCGCTCGGACGCCGTCGCCGGGACCTCGCCTCCACGTCTCCCGAATCGCCCTCAGCGAGGCTCTCGCACCCCGTCGCCGCTGCCCAGACGCCGTCGCCCGACTCGGGCCGCAACGTCGCCGTCGCTTCCTCGCCTCGCCATCATCCCCGTCCGGCCCCCTGTGAGCCGCGCCCCTCTCCTCTCCTCTCTCCCTGACGCCGCGCCCGCACGTCGCCGCCAGTCCCGCTCGCGCACGGCCTCACCCTTCCCCGTCGCCTCGTCCCCTGCTCCGCCCCGAGCCGCCCACCGTTCGCCGCGCGCGCGCACGCGCGAGCCCGCGCCCACGCACCGCGCTGCCGCGCTGCGGCCCGTCGCCGCGCTCCGCCGCGAGCCCGCGCGCCCGTCACCCGAGCCCGTGGCCACGTGCCACTGACCGGTGGGCCCTGCCCCCCCTGAGGCAATGACAGATGGGGCCCAGCCCCTAAAAACGAATTAAAAGAAAATGTAATAAAAAAATAATTAAAATAAATAAAAATAATTAATTAATTAAATAATTAATTAGTTAATTAATTAAGTTAATTAATCCTGATTAGGTTAATCTAATTAAGTAGTTAGTGTTAATTAAACAGTAAATTAATTAGTTAACCTAATTAGCCTAATGTGAGTATGACAGGTGGGACCCACTGGTCCAGACGTCATGCTGACGTCAGCAAGACACTGTTTCGGATAATGTTTGATTTAAATAAATTAAATAAATTTCAGAAATCAATAAAAACTTTAGAAAATCATATAAAATAATCCGTAGCTCAGATTGAAAAACTTTGTACATGAAAGTTGCTCAGAACGACGAGACGAATCCGAATACACGGTCCGTTCGTCCGTCACACATCCCTAACTATCAGAACATGCAACCGTCCCTCTCCGGTCATCTGTCTGACAAATGTCCGGAACCGGGAAAACATTCCCGGATGGATTCCTCCTTCCTCGGTGACGTGCAACCATACGTTAGGATACACCCGGCACTGCGTATTATCATGTCGTACCTTGTGTTGCTCAAGTTTGCTCTATATTTATACTGTTTCCTCCCCCTCTTCTCTCTCGGTAGACCCTGACACCGATGTCGTCCCCGAGACCGACGCGACTCAGGAGCCCGACGCCACCGTTGACGATCCCTCTCTCTTGCCAGAGCAACCAGGCAAGCCCCTCCCTTGAGCATACCGATAACGCCCATTCTAATTTCTCATGCTTGCATTAGAATTACTGCTGCTGCTGCTTTACCTATTCTGATGCATAGCCTGTTCATTGTAACCTGCTGTTGATAATTACCTACATATCCTAAACTGTTTAGACTAGGCTGGGTAGAGACCTATCAGTGACCCCACTTATCCCGACTGCCGCGCTGGATCGTCAGAAGACCCGATCAACGGGATTGAAGACCAGGCCCCGACACCGCACATCACCCCTTCTTAGTTGTAACGACACTGCAGCGTTACTATCGAGTGTCGAGGGTGAAACCTCATGTAGCACTTCTGATGTTAATTCTGTAGACTAGTTATTCGGTCGTGGTCATCGAGGGTGATTCCTCCTTCACCGCTTCCGATAACGACGCTGTCGTACAACACCTCAAGTGTGGACCCAGTGAGGGTGATTCCTCCTATTTCATCTTGACGGATACATCGAGTGGGAATTCAATGTGGGTGATACCTCGGATTCCCTGATGTTATGGACACACGGATACTTGGACTTTACAATGTTACTTGGAAAGGCGGGTCGACCCTGAGGGGTACCCGCGTGTGATGTGAAGGCGGGTTGCCAGTGTGGTGCCCGAGTGGTGAATACGAGGCGCGGCCGGGCATTCTTAACCCTTGCCGCAAGTCCTCGAGACGGGGCGACGGGGTCACATCTTTCGTGAGTCTCTGCTCGTTACCGCAAGCCCTAGTCCTAACGATTTGGATATTTGATCCGAGCAGGCCTCTGGTCTGATAGCACTAACCATCACGTGGGCATAGTATGGGCGTTCTGCATCGTATGCATCAGCCGAAAGCTCTGTCAGACGTCCAGTTCAGCACTGCGGCACGGTCGGATCGTGTCGGCCACCCGAGGCGATGCTGGTATCCACCCTGTGCGCAACGACCCGGAGGGTGAGGGGCGATGGCCAAGACCCCCTTGCGCTTAGGACGTAGACCGGCGGGGACCTCTCTGCTGAGCCGTAGGTAGGGTTGCGATGTGTCGTTTGGCCGAGGCCGGGCATGACCCAGGAAAGTGTGTCTGGCCGAAGTTAATCGAGCGTGTTGGGTAAGTTGGTGCACCCCTGCAGGGAAGAACACTTCTATCGATAGCCGGTCCTACGGTAAAGGACACTCGGAGTTGTATCCCGATCGATACAACTAGAACTGGATACCTGTGATGAGACCTGGATACTATGGCTCTGGGATTGCTTCTCGCAGGGAGCCGAGAAGGGATCTCCGGACGAGGTTGATGACTGTATGGCTCTGGGATTGCTTTCTCGCAGGGAGTCGAGAAAGGATCTCTGGGTGAGGTTGAGACTTAATGTTACTACTACACTATATTGTAATGTTCTACTCTCTTCTACTGCTGCAAGACCGCTGAAGATGCTAGTCTTCGATAGGACTAGGCCTTCTCTCTATTCTGGCATTTCTGCAGCCCAGTCCACATATACAGCCTCCCCTTGAAAATGTTGCATATGTAGTGTAGATCCTTGCTTGCTGAGTACTTTTGAGTACTCACGGTTGCTTTGTTTACCTTTTCTCCCCATATCAGTTTGTCGTGACCAAGATGACGGAGCCCCTGAGACAGCTGCCCTGCCGACGATCGCTACTACTACTACCCAGAGGATGGATACTTCTATGAGTTGACTGACGACCAGGAGTAGGATCGGAGGGTCCCAGGCAGGAGGCCTTCGCCTTTCGATCGTAGTGTTTTATTTTGCCCCGCCTTTCTAAAGGCCTTTCTGTACTTTCTTTTATATCTGTACTCAGATATCTGATGCTTCCGCTGACGCTTGTTCGCAAGCTTATGTATTCGAGCCCTCGAGGCCCTGGCTTGTAATATAAAGCTTGTATGACTTTATTTATGTTTTAGAGTTGTGTTGTGATATCTTCCCGTGAGTCCTTACGCTTGATCGTGTGCATTTGCGTGTATGAATAGTGCACGATCGGGCCGGGGGCGTCACAATTCAAAGAATACCAAAAGCTTGCTAATAAGTATTCAGGGTTGAATAATAAAATTGATCTAGCTTTACATAAGCTAGAGGAAGCAAAAGCAAGACAGAATACAGTTTCTAAGAATAACGATTATATTAAAGAAGGAGTGTTATCAATAGGCTGTTACTTAAGTAAAGGCAAAGAGTCACTCCCACGCACTGAAACAAGACAAGATATACTTGAAATAAAAAAGTTGGTGCAAGAGGTTAAAACTTTGATTATCTCATAATTATATGACTGAATATACTCAAGCATTAAACGAAGTTGCTAAATAGCTGTCACCTCCTGTCGGATTCTCCGATCACGACTCCCCAAAAGAAGATTCCAAAGTAATAATAAGACAAAATAACACCATCCTCCATCTATTAACCCAAATTTTAAATAAACTAAATAGTGGTCAAAGCAACAAAGAAATTGTGCTTTCATCATCCGGAATAGTTGCCTCTGCTAGAAATATTAATTCAGAAAAATGGACGTATCTAAAGGCTTCCTTAGAAGAGACAAAACCCTCCAATTAGTAAGGCAAGACTCAAGACCTCTAGCCATGAAGCATAGATTATCATGCAAAGCTGATGATATTGATAGTATTGAAGAAGTTATAGATATACAAAGAGATCTAGAAAGATATCAGAAAGATACCCTAAGAAAAATAAAGCCGCAACAAGTATATCATATGGGTATGTTTGAAAGTAAGAGTGGTCTATACAGAATATCTCGAGAAGTAGAATTAAGTGTGTTAACACATCCAGTAGATTTAAGAATTGTAAGCAAAAATATTGAAAATGAACTAAAATATTGTGGTTATAAATATATTCATCAAGGTATGTATATCATAGGAGTCAAAGGCATGACAAGGAAGAAATTAGGTGCAAAGGTTTTAATAACGTTATTAGACTGAAGATGGGAATCAGTAGACAAAGCAGCATTAGGATTTTTGGAAGGAGACATGAATGAAAATAGATTAATAACCTATATAGCTCCAGACCTAATGATGCCCGTAAAAGAATTTATTGAAAAAATGATTTTTGGTTTCCAAACTAAAGGTTATGAAGATTTTAAAGGAACAAATTTGCTAGTAAGCATAGAATTTATAGGAAGGCTCACTAATAGAAGTAGCTCCAGATATAGAGTAAATGTGAATGACGTAATTGATAGTATGCAATCAAAAGGTATAAAGTTTATGAATCCTCTTAAAATTGGTTCTGAAGAAAGAGCTGGAGAAGAATGGAAGATAGGTGAATTAATAGAGAAAAAAGAATTAAAGCAACCTGAAAACTACATAAGCTATCAAAATTGTGAAGGAAGTAGCAGCATTCGATTTATGAACTATAAAGCTGCATCAATAGAAGACTCTGAATCTTTTATGTCAGAATCAGAAATTAATAATGATAAAGGTATATCTGAATGCATGGAAAAGGCTGATTTAGATGATGAAATAATTCATTGGGAAAAGAAGCTAAAACATATTGAATGGGAATATAGTCATTCTATGACAAAGGATTGGCCTAAAATTAGAGAAAGAGAACTATTTATCATTAGAGAAATTGCAAGGTTAAAGAAACTAAAAAATGATAAAAAGTTTTTCACTAGTAGTTCAACCATGGAAGATAAAATTATGGCATCCGCAGAAAGAAAAGCAAATGCTATTATTAATAAAAATGCTATCATTAATAATAATAATAATAATAAAGACAAGAATATTGTTCAAAAAGAAGAAGTTATTAGTGAAGAAGAGCAATGGGATATCAATAATAAGTTATTATTAGAAAGTTATGAGGAGGAGGAAGAATTAATAAAAGAAATGTGGTTAGAAGATGAAAGATATGATGATTCAGAACAAAATAGTGATTTCTATAACTCACTAGATGATGTGGGGCTACATAATTTAGACAATGCAATGGAAGCCATGGAAGTAGAAAATAGTGGTAAAAGAAGAAGAGGATATGGAGAATCGGCTGTAAAAAGAGAAGGAGAAAGAGAGAGACCTACCAGATCAGCTGGACAATGGCCTCCAGAAAAAGATGACTATCAACCTACGTATATCCCTGGACAATATAGATATATGGGTACTAAAAGAAGAGATTTTGAAAAACCAGTGCAATTTCAAAATTATAAGAATGATGGCGCTATATTAAACCTAGCAGCTCATGATCCAATAGATTGGCCAAATATAATCAGCATATGGAAAGGTTTAATAGTGCAAAAATATATACAAAATCAGTACAATATAGGCACTAAGGTAGAAGATATGTTAACATATCTTGAAACATTTTTAGGAGAATCTGTAAAAGTTCTATGGGAACAATGGGTAGAGTCATACCCTAGTCAATATGAAGAATTAAAAAGGGCAGGAAGTAACCCTAATAACTTTGCGAATGTTATCTCAAATATGATCATAGCAGAAGATCCAGAATTAGGACATACCTCATTGCAAAATGAAAGGTTAAGAGAAATAGAAAAATTAACATTAACTAGCTGGAAAGGTATTAAAGAATTCTCCCAGCATTATTTGTACAATGCTACTACTGCTAAACAAGGTTTTAATGTAGGTGTAGTAGAAAGATATTTTAATAAATTGCCTGATCCTCTAGGTTCCATAATATTTGAGGAGTATAAAAAAGAAACAGGAGGAAATGTGGTAAATATATCCCAAGCCATAACTTTTGTTTTCAAACAGCTAAGAAAGGTATGTACTAGCATTCAAGCCCAAAGATCTATGAAGAAATCAGATTATAACTTTTGCAATAACATAGTCCAAATACCACTTACATATGGAGAAGAAAGGCATAGGAAAAACAAATATTATAAACCACAAAGGAGAGATAATAGAAATTTTAGAACAAAGAAAAGATATTTCTTAAGAAGGTCAGACAATAGAGCCCCATTCTTGCATAAAAGAAATGTAAGAAGATATAATCCTAAGAAAACCTATGATAAAACATGCAGGTGTTTCATATGTAACTCTCCTGATCATCTAAGTAGAACTTGCCCTAATAAAGACCAGAAAAGATACTCTAGTAAATATGAAGAACAAGGGAGAGTGTTAATTATAGATAGCGTTAATGAAAATATACTAGTATGTGATGATGAAATAAAAGACGACGAGTCAATATATTCAATTATGGAAACAGATGAAGTAGAAAATGAGGCTCCAGAATATGAATCAAGTGAAGATGAAATAGACCTAATAGATGAATTAGCCGGTTTAAAAATTGAAATGATGAACCAAGTAGATTGTGAACATGATTGGATTAGAGGAAAAGGTGATTATAACATAAAATGTGCTTTCTGTATATATTACCCAAGCCAAGATAATAGGTTCACATGTAGTTTGTGTTTAAAACAAGCATGTGCCTCATGTCTAAGAGCCAATAATCAAAAGTGGAGACAAGAAATAGAATTAGAACCAGAAGAACGAATATTATCCAGTAGGGTTAGAAATTTAGAAAATAGAATAAATAAGCTAGAAGCAGAACTAGAAAAACTTAAAGATGAGTTAGAAAATAGTAATAAGCAAAACAATAATGTTGCTGGAAACATGGAAATGAAAGAGCAAATGGTAACGGTAAGGGATAAAAAAGGAGACAAATTAATACAATTGAAAGATGCAATTACTAGTTTTGGAAACAAATATATTGTTCGATTACCATTCAAAGAAGTGTTAGGGATAAGGATCCCAGTTAGGATTGTTCTAAAGCCAAATATTTCATATAAAATACTGGCACTATTAGATACTGGTTGCACTAAGAATATCATCCATGATAAATATTTTACGAGGTGTCCCGAAATAGTTGAAACTATAGATAATTATAAAGCTGAAGTATCTACTGATATGTCAGGAATAAAGAAGATCCATAATCAGCTAGCATATAATATTGAAGCTTATATAAATGGCACAAAATATATAATAGATGAAATTACAATAAGAGATTTGTCAGTAATAAATGATGACATGATAATAGGGTTAAGATTTTTACAACAATCTTTACAAACCACAATCATACATGAAGAAGGGGTAACATTTATCCCTTATCAAGATAATGTTCCATACATATCTGAAGTGCGAAAACAAAGAAAGTCCTTGCAAAATGTAGAAATATCTAATTTAGATGATAAATATAGCACAAGTCCAGATCCCCTTGAATTCTGTAAAGACGAAGAACTTAGTGAGACCATAGAAGAATATCATATAGAAAATACATGTACAGAATGCATTGGGTTACAATCATTCTCGCCAAATTGGTATAGAGATATAAAATCTAAAAAAGATATAGATAAGATTGTGCAAAGACTAGAAAGCATACAAATTATTGGAGAAATACCAATGAAACATTGGGATAAGAATTCTATAGTTTGCAAAATAAATATCATAAATCCAGATTATATAATTTAGTCAGGACCAATAGAAGCTACTCCAAAAGATATTGAAGAGTTCAAAATGCATATTGAAGAGCTATTAAAGTTAAAAGCTATAAGAGAAAGTAGAAGTCCTCATTGATCTGCTGCTTTTATAGTTAGAAATCATGCTGAAGAAGTTAGAGGTAAATCTAGAATGGTAATTAATTTTAAAAGGCTTAATGATAATACAGTTGATGATGCATATAATATACCTAATAAGCAGGAATGGATTAACAGAATACAAGGAAGTAAATATTTCTCTAAATTTGACTTAAAGGCAGGATTTTGGCAAGTAAAAATGGCTGAAGAATCTATTCCTTGGACAGCATTTACTTGTCCACAAGGCCACTATGAATGGCTAGTAATGCCATTAGGTCTAAAGAATGCACCTGCACTATTTCAAAGAAAAATGCAAAATATATTTAATGAGAATCAAGCATTTATATTGGTATACGTAGATGATTTGTTAGTATTCTCAAAATCATACAAAGAGCATATAGCCCATCTTGAAGTGTTCTTTCGAAAGGTAGAACAAAATGGGCTCATACTATCCAAAAAGAAGATGGAAATTTGCAAAGAGAAAATAAATTTCCTTGGTCATGAAATAGGAGAAGGAAAGATATATCTACAAGAACATATTGCAAAGAAAATATTAGAGTTTCCTGATAATATGAGTGATAAAAAGACTTTACAGCAGTTCTTAGGAATTGTAAACTATGCTCGAAACTATATAGACAACTTAGCAAAGCTAGCAGGACCTTTATATGCTAAATTAAGGAAAAATGGTCAAAAATACTTCAATTCTGAAGATATAAAATTAGTAAAGGCCATCAAGGAAAAGGTCAAGAATTTAAAACCCCTAGAATTGCCTCTAGAAGATAATTATTTTATAATTGAGACAGATGCATCTAAGGTAGGATGGGGTGCAATACTAAAACAAAAGCCCAATAAATACTCTCCAAAAGCAGATGAAAAAAATATGCAGATATGCTTCGGGAAGTTACAAATTAAAGACGGTAAATAATATTGATAGGGAAATCCTTGCAGTTGTAAATGCAATAAATGCATTTAGGCTATATCTAGGATTTAAAGAATTTACAGTGCGAACAGACTGTGAAGCTATATGTCGATATTACAATAAAATTAATAGTAAGAAAAGCTCAACCAGAAGATGGGTCTTATTTGAAGACACCATAGCCGGCAATGGTTATAAAGTTATTTTTGAGCATATTAAGGGAAAGGATAATACCTTACCTGACATATTTTCTCGTGCATCAAATTTACAGAAATGAGGAAAGGATTATTCGCCACCAAGGAGGAATATATCTTCTTTGGAGAAGAAAATAGGCTGAAAGTATTTCAGCCAAATACATTCAATTTCAAGCCAAAGGCTCATATCAAGCTTGATGAAGTTCAACGCTGCATATTGGATAATTTCTGGTTCCAATATACCACCAAAAGAGAGGAAATGGGATATATGTTATCAATTCTGAACAGCTTGGCAGAATATTTTAGCGAACTGAACAAAAAATTGCCAAAGCCAGGAAAGATTGAAATGCCAAAAGGAGAAACACTATATATTATATTTGACGGAAATAAACCCGGCATATATCTGGAATGGGAAAACATTATGATTGAAAAGTTAGATGCAAAAAGAAAAGGGGAAGATTTAACATTCAAAAGATATGATAGTATAAATGATGCCTTATTTTGGGCAAGAAAGATATTCGGACCAGATTATTATATTGACCCAAAGGCTAAAGACTATATCCAAATAAAGAGAGGCATACCCGCTTCACCAATTCCCACAAAGGGGGAGGCATCAAGCTCAAAAAATATAAAGAAGGAAGAGTCTCCAAAATATAAGACATATCAAGAATGCCTTCTAAAGGGGCTTGACCCTTTAGACAGTGAATACATAGATCAAGAAATGGATAAAAGATTTGAAGAATTTTCAAAAATAATAAAGAAAGAATTGAAAGAAGAAATATTAAAAGAATTAAGGCATGAAATGGACGAAAAATTTGAAGAAATAAAGAAAGAATACGATCAAAAATATGATTTCAATCTGTTAAACGATGATGATGATCAAATGGACATAGCAGGGCACGGGCAGCGACCTGAATAAAGCCCAAATTGCCTATATTGATATTGCTATCAATTATTCGGGCGCGGAGGACCTATACCTCACCCGAATATTGATAGAAATTCCAAAATATATATTTTAAATATTGATAAGGTATTATCAATTATATGGGCAGGGAGGACCACCCTGTAAAAAAAACAAAAAAAATAATAATAATAATAAAAAAAAAATTTGAATAAGCAATGTCAAATATTTAAGCAAGTTAAATTAAATTAGAATAAATGAATAAGCAATGTTGAATATTTGAGCAGCCTTGGCATATTGTACGCATACACTGACACAAGGATTCCCATGGAGGAGCTATCTATCTGAAGGATGAAGATTTGCATCGCTGGCAAGCGAAGGTGAAAAGAAGAGCCAGCAAATTATTCACCGAGAGACAATGCCACGTGAAGAAAGCAAAGATTCCTGAAGATTGAAGCTTGTCGGCACTCTCTCTCGCATTTTTCTATATTATTAGAAGGACACACATGTACCCTAGTAGGACACGCGTGCATACTATCGTGTGTAAAATAAGTGAAGGAAGGCTCCCGAAGGCCTTCCTAGCAGCCACCCCTCTCGGCTATAAAAGGAGACGTTGGGCTCAAGAGAAAAGAAACAAGAGGAGAACAACACAAGGCTGGAGAGCGCGAAGCACTCAGAGCATCGAGACTCTCCACCAGAGCACCACTTCCTTCGTAGTTTAGCCACCACCACTGCTAGTAGAATAGCCAAGAAGGCGCTTTGTTCGCCAAGAGTTTGAAGGTAATTTCCTAAGTTGTGTGTAATCCCTTCGGGGCCTCCCGAAAGGGAAAGCCATATGTAAATTATGTTGTTGAAATGATGTAGTTTCTTGGTTTCACTTGGTATTTTTATTTATGAATTTATGGGAAGAGTTCTTATGCTAGGGATCCTATAGGAGAAACCTCTGCGTGTGTAGTTCTCTGTGTAGCCCAGAGTGGCGTTTGAATGAGAACCTTGTGGCCGTAGAGAAGTGTTCCCTTCGGGTGGAACTGCCTGGGAAGACGATAGGAATTTACCCCATAAATTTGCAATTAAAACTACTAAGTGAACGTAACTAGCTACATCTGATATAACATAATGAAAAATATGGTGAGTACTGAGTAAGGATTTTACACCTCTGCGCACACCGTCGGACGAATTGTTGGCCTCGCCAGCCCATAATAGATCCTGCATCAAAGATATAATCAAGTTAGAACGTGCAGATAATTGAATTGAATTAAATATTGCAGTGAATAGTAAAATACTTTTCCAAATAGTGCATTGAATAGTAGAGCATTATTGTGAATAGTGCCCTACCTAGTGAACAGTAAATACTATTCAAGATAAAAAGCATACCTGTCTACCACTTCCACCTAATCACACATTAATCTAATCAAAATATAATATGATATTTATTAATTAACAAAAAAAATTATTTTCCCTACCCGAATAATTGATAGAAATTCCAAAATATATATTTTAAATATTGATAAGGTATTATCAATTATATGGGCAGGGTGGACCACCCTGTAAAAAAATAATAATAATAATAATAATAATAAAAATAATAAAAAATAATAATAAAAAAATGAATAAGCAATGTCGAATATTTAAGCAAGTTAAATTAAATTAGAATAAATGAATAAGCAATGTTGAATATTTGAGCAGCCTTGGCATATTGTACGCATACACTGACACAAGGATTCCCATGGAGGAGCTATCTATCTGAAGGCATGAAGATTTGCATCGCTGGCAAGCGAAGGTGAAAAGAAGAGCCAGCAAATTATTCACCGAGAGACAATGCCACGTGAAGAAAGCAAAGATTCCTGAAGATTGAAGCTTGTCGGCACTCTCTCTTGCATTTTTCTATATTATTAGAAGGACACGCATGTACCCTAGTAGGACACGCGTGCATACTACCGTGTGTAAAATAAGTGAAGGAAGGCTCCCTGTGACGCCCCCGGCCCGATCGTGCACTAATCATACACGCACATGCACACGATCAAGCCTAAGGACTCACGGGAAAATATCACAACACAACTCTAAAACATAAATAAGTCATACAAGCTTTATATTACAAGCCAGGGGCCTCGAGGGCTCGAATTCATAAGCTTGCGAACAAGCGTCAGCGGAAGCATCAGATATCTGAGTACAGATATAAAAGAAAATACAGAAAGGCCTTTAGAAATGCGGGGCAAAAGAAAACACTACGATCGAAAGGCACAAGGCCTCCTGCCTGGGACCCTCCGATCCTACTCCTGGTCGTCAGTCAACTCGTAGTAGTATCCATTCTCTCGGTAGTAGTAGTAGCGATCGTCGGGGCATCTGTCTCAGGGGGCTCCGTCCTCTCGTCACGTCAAACTGATATGGGGAGAAAAAGGAAAACAAAGCAACCGTGAGTACTCAGAAGTACTCAGCAAGCAAGGATCTACACTACATATGCAACATTTTCAAAGGGAGGCTGTATATGTGGACTGGGCTGCAGAAATGCCAGAATAGAGAGAAGGCCTAGTCCTATCGAAGACTAGCATCTTCAGCGGTCTTGCAGCAGTAGAAGAGAGTAGAACAATACAATATAATGTAGCAGTAATAATATCAACCTCACCCAGAGATCCTTTCTCGACTCCCTGCGAGAAAGCAATCCCAGAGCCATACATTCATCAAACCTCGTCCTGAGATCCTTTCTCGACTCCCTGTGAGAAAGCGATCCCAGAGCCAATACAGTCATCAACCTGCTAACGTCTCAAGGGTCCAGTTCTAGTTGTATCGATCGGGATACAACTCCGAGTGTCCTTTACCGTAGGACCGGCTATCGATAGAAGTGTTCTTCCCTGCGGGGGTGCACCAACTTACCCAACACGCTCGATTAACTCCGGCCGGACACACTTTCCTGGGTCATGCCCGGCCTCGGCCAAACGACACATCGCAACCCTACCTATAGCTCAGCAGAGAGGTCCCCGTCGGTCTACATCCTAAGCGCTCAGAGGTCTTGGGCCATCGCCCTGTGCACTCTGAGTCGTTGCGCGCAGGGAGAAGCCTGGCACCAGGAGGGCGCCGGTCCGTCCGTGCCGCCATGCTGAACTGGACGTCTGACAGAGCTTTCGGCTGATGCTACGATGCAGAACGCCCATACTATGCCCACGTGATGGTTAGTGCTATCAGACCAGAGGCCTGCTCGGATCAAATATCCAAATCGCTAGGACTAGGGGCTTGCGGTAACGAGCAGAGACTCACGAAAGATGTGACCCCGTCGCCCCGTCTCGAGGACTTGCGGCAAGGGTTAAGAATGCACGGCCGCGCCTCGTATTCACCACTCGGGCACCACACTGGCAACCCGCCTTCACATCACACGCGGGTACCCCTCAGGGTCGACCCGCCGTTCCAAGTAACATTGTAAAGTCCAAGTATCCGTGTGTCCATAACATCAGGAAATCCGAGGTATCACCCTCATTGAATTCCCACTCGATGTATCCGTCAAGGTGAACTAGGAGGAATCACCCTCACTGGGTCCACACTTGAGGTGTTGTACGACAGCGTCGTTATCGGAAGCGGTGAAGGAGGAATCACCCTCGATGACCACGACCGAATAGCTAGTCTACAGAGTTAACATCAGAAGTGCTACAAGAGGTTTCACCCTCGGCACTCGATAGTAACGCTGCAGTGTCGTTACAACTAAGGGGGGTGATGTGCGGTGTCGGGGCCTGGTCTTCAATCCCATTGATCGGGTCTTCTGACGATCCAGCGCGGCAGTCGGGATAAGTGGGGTCACTGATAGGTCTCTACCCAGCCTAGACTAAACAGTTTAGGATATGTAGGTAATTATCAACAGCAGGTTACAATGAACAGGCTATGCATCAGAATAGGTAAAGCAGCAGCAGAAGTAATTCTAATGCAAGCATGAGAAATTAGAATGGGCGATATCGGTATGCTCAAGGGAGGGGCTTGCCTGGTTGCTCGGCGGCAAGGGCAAGGTCGTCTATGGTGTCTTCGGGATCCGGAGCTGCGTCGGTCTCGGGGACGACGTCGGGGTCGGGGGCTATCGAGAGAGAAGAGGGGGAGGAAACAGTATAAATATATAGCAAACATGAGCATGACAAATACGATACACGGTGCTAGGGGCAGTATAACGCAGCATCACACGTAACAGACGGAGCGGGAGAATATCTGACGATATTTCCCGGGTCTTTGGAATTATCGGACAGAGGATAAGAGGGGAACGGTTGCAAGTTCGGATAGTTAGGGACGCGTGACGGACGAACGGACCGCGTATTCAGATTCGTCTCATCGTTCTGAGCAACTTTCATGTACAAAGTATTTTCATCTGAGCTACGGATTATTTTATATGATTTTCTAAAGTTTTTATTAATTTCTGGAATTTAATTAATTATTTAAATTAACATTATCCGAAACAGTGTCTTGCTGACGTCAGCATGACGTCAGCATGACGTCAGGACCAGTGGGTCCCACCTGTCATACTCACATTAGGCTAATTAGTGATTAACTAATTAATTAACATTTAATTAAACTAATTAATTAAATTAGACTAATCTAAACAGGGTTAATTAACTTAATTAATTAACTAATTAATTAATTAATTATTTTTATTAATTATAATTTTTAATTTTTCAAAAAAAACGTTTCGGGGTGGGGCCCTGGGGTCAGTGGCCCAGGGGCGGACATGTCCGCGGCGCGGCTGCGTGGGGCCGGACAAGTCCGGACCACCACGGGCACGGGCGCACGGGCGCTCGCCTAGGGGGGCGCGGCGCGGGCGACGGCGCGGTGGCCGGAGCGGGTGGAGGCGCGGGAAGGCGCCGGCGAACGACGAGCAGCTGCAGCGCGGGTGAGGGGGGGTGAGGTCGCGGCGGACGAGGGGAAGCGCGGCGTGGCGCGGGGCGTGTCAGGCACGCGCGCGCAGGCAACGGTAGGGGCGAGCGGCGGAGCAGAGCTGCAGCGGCAGCAGCGCGAGGGCGGCGGACGGCGAGGAGCTCCGGTGGAGCAGCGGCAGGGCGCGCGTGCGAGGGGTGAGGCCACGGGGCGCGGGCGGTGGTTGCGGGGCGAAGTGGGGAAGGTGGTACGCGGTCAGGGTGCAGGGGGCGAGGGGAAACGGCGGGCCGAGCGTGGCTTCGGCCAAGGCGGCCACGGGCAGGGACGAGGGGAGCCGGGCGCGGCCCGGTGGTGCGAGGTGCGTGCGCCAGCGCGGTGGCGGGACGACGGCCCGGCGCGCGAGCGCGCGAGGTGTGCACGGGGGCGGGGGGAGGAGACGAGGGAGGCAGCGCCAGGGCTCACCCCCGTTGTAGATGTGCGCCGGCGAGGCTCGGTGATGGCCGGCGATGGAGAGACGGGGACGGCGGCGTGCGACGGCGAAGGCCAAGGAGGAGCGCGCGGGGGGCTCGGGGAAGACGGCGCGGTGCAGGAGGGAGATGCAGGAGGCCGGGAGGGACGGCGCCGGCGACGTGACTCCGCGGAGGAGGACGGAGGCACGGCGGGGCGGCGACCGGCGGCGTCGGGGCCAGTTCCCCCCGATCTGGATCGAGAGGAACGGAGAGAGGAGAGGGATTCGTTCGGGGGGGGTGGGGTGTCGGTGGGCTAGGGTTACGGGGAGTGAGGGGATAAGGGGATGGGGTGGGCCGGCCAGGGGGGAATGGGCCGGCCTGGTTGGTGGCCTGGTGGCCAGCTGGGCCACGGCCCAGTTGGTCCGGGGGGGGGGCTTTTCCTTTTTCTTTTCTTTTCTCCTTTTATTTATCCATACCCCTGTTTTGTAAATAGTTAGGGCTCAAATTGAATTTTGTAAAACATGTGACCTGGTCCATAAATACCAGTGCTTTATTCCCTAACACCTAAAATTAGTTTGGGCAAAACATCATTTCATACTTAAATTAGATTTAATAAATGGTTATTAAATATTGTTTTTAGTCGCTGTTTGAAGATGTTTGAGTCACTTACCCAACTCCAATGATGTTGGTTTCAATTTTAGAATTGTCTCTGATTTATTTGCTATTTAATGAACAATTTAGTTTCTATGTTGGACAACTTTTATTTTCCACTTTCATTTAAATTTGAATTTG
>JAAAXO010000325.1:0-55050 GCA_011799875.1 Thinopyrum elongatum
TATAGACATGACACGGAACCCCTTCCGATCAATGATCAACATCGGAGCCGTGGACACCCATATTGACCCCTATACCCACACGAATGAATATTCGAGTGAACCTCCAGTTGCCGTGTGCTATTCCTGTTGCTTCACGATATGTTACAAATACCCGAGGTGAGACATGTTGGCATTCCCGTGGATTAACAACTTGTCTACTATGCTAGTTACCTCGTTACCGGTATTGTTCTCTTTTGTCATTACCGTGTTCCGGCATCCCCATGATCAAATCACAAAGTGTCTGGCCAGACGATGATGGATACCATAACACCGAGAGGGCCCAGAGTTATCTCTCCATCGTCGGAGGAGCAAATCCCAATCTTGAGCTATCAAGTTACTTGACACACTTTTCCATGAACCCGTAAGCCGCCGTAATAGCCATCCATTTACGGATGACGTTTAACAAACCCCAAAGTTCATGAAGCAAGCATGAAGAAACTCGACACTCTCATGGTCTAAGGAATCATGCAAACGTCAACCATCTCTGTGTTATTAACCATTAACTCATGACGAATGTATCTCATAGCATAACATCAATTCGGATCGATTCAACACAAATGTCCTTCCTGACATTGTGCCCTCAAAGTTGCTGGCATAGACATGCCCATGATTGGGAAAACATAATCATCATGCAACACTTGAGCTAGTCTTAGAGGCACGACTAGGAATACATTTTACCATTTTATTATACCACACGTGCACATGGGTTTTCCCCAGAGCCTTTATGGATATACGGGCTCGGGAACCATAGCAGTTATAGCTGGATATAGACTTATTATGAACAGGGAGATAATTAATAACATTTATTATTGCCCTCTAGGCTATCTCCTACAGTCAAAGCCCTTCCATCGAAAGTCAAAGGGCTAGATCTCATGGTCAAAAACGCTACAGGGTTACGGCGGGACGGGGCCCTGGGGGTGTAGCAATGCCACCGAGCATCGCATCGGGCCCTCATACATGTCGTATGGTGTGGTGGCAAGTCTGAAGAGGCCGGCACGCGTCCTCCGGGGTGTGGCCCCACTCACGGACGGCGCCGCCGCGGGGCACCTGAGGGGGAAATGCCGCGTCGGGTCTACACGGAGGGATCTTGCTGTGGTTTGGCCGGATGTTGCTCCCAATTTTCCTATGGCTGACCTAACACAACGGGTGGAGAGGTCCACTGGTCAAAGCCCGTCCGGCAAAAGTCAAAGGGCTAGATCTCATGGTCAAACGCTACAGGGTTAGGTGGGACGGGGGCCCTGGGGGGTAGCAATGCCACCGGGGCATCGCACCGGCCCTCATACATGCCGTACGGTTGTGGTGGCTGTCTGAAGAGGTGGCACGCGTCTCCGGTGTGTGGCCCCACTCACGGACGGCCCCCCGCCGGCACCTTGAGGGGGGAACCGGCCGCGTCGGGTCTACATGGAGGGATCTTGCTGTGGGTTTGGCCCGGATGTGCTCCCAAGTGTTCCTATGGGCTGACCTAACACACCGGGTGAAGAGGTCCACTGGTCAAAGCCGCTCCGTGGAAAGTCAAAGTGCTAGATCTCGTGGTCAAACGCTACAGGGTTAGGCGGGACGGAGGCCCCTGGGTGGTAGCAATGCCACCGGGTCTACACGAGGGGATCTTGCGTCTCGGCCTCTCACAAGTCTGGAGTGTTGTGGCGGTTGAAAACACCCGACCGCGTCTCCGAGTGGGACCCCCTTCACGACTGGTGCCGCAGGTGCTGGTACCCGTTAGATCTGCGAGTCAATCTTGATGTGGTTAGGTCGCTCGGTGGTCGTCGGAGGGTGAGAAGGCTAGTCTATAATTAACATATCGGAAACATAATTTTTTTAGAAAAAGATTAATGTTGATGCATAAAAAAAGTAAAATTGTAAATATATATACCATATATATATATATATATATATATATATATATATATATAGATATATATATATATATATATATATATATATATATATATATATATATATATATATGTCGACGGCTTAGCCGTCGGCATAGATGACATGTGGCATGATTGTATCTATGCCGACGGCTAAGCCATCGGCATAGTATGCCTTATCCCCTCGGGGCGCATCCCCTCCACTCGTTTCTATCCATTCGCCCCACTTGTTGAAGTAGGGCTAGCTCTACTAGCAAATGCATCCATGCCATTAAAATTCTGGGATGAAGCATTCTTGACTGCTACATATCTCATAAATTTGCTCCCTAGCAAAGTCATCAAATTTGAAACTCCCATCACACGTCTTTTCGGTATTACTCCTGACTATAAATCTCTCCGTGTGTTTAGTTGTGCTTGCTGGCCCAACCTTCGTCCTTACAATGCACGCAAGCTTGCGTTTCGTTCCAAGAAGTGTGTATTTCTTGGAGACAGTCCTATTCAAAAAAGGCGTTAAATGCCTCGATGTTTCCACCGGCAGAGTGTATATTTCTCGGGATGTCGTGTTTGATGAATCAGTGTATCCTTTTGAGTCTCTTCATCCTAATGCCGGAGCACTCCTTAGGAAAGAAATTCTCGTCCTTCCACCCAATCTCCAAAACTTTGATCAAGGGGGCGACGATTGTACTAACCCAACTGATGATCCTACTAGTACTTCTCATGTGCAGGGTCATGCGGAAGGTCATGCAGAAAATGCAGCAGAAAACGGTGCAGAAAATGATCAAAATTTCGGTGAAAACGGTGTTGTATTTCATGTGCCACAAGAGGACGTAGTGAGCGTGGAACACGAAGAAAATCCGGCGGCTCCTGGAACTCCTGTGCGTCAGAACACGAAGAAATGCTGCAAATAGAATAAGAACTCAATTCCTGGAGGTGCTGTCGGTACAATACATATGAATGAGGTACCCCATATTTCATTGGGGGAAGGGTTACATAGTTTTACTTTTAAATAAATGGGTGCATTTGATTATCACTTTAGTTATGGGTCCTACCAGGTTACCTATTTTTTTCCTTTCGTTTTTGAGGAAAATTGATTGTCATAGCCAGCTCTATACTGAAGCTCTTGCATTGCCTAATATTGTCCATGTCAGATATAAGGCAAGAGTTATATGGTGTACAGTGGCGGAGCCAGCTCAATCAGATTGCCCGGGCAACATATAAAGGCTCCTGGCCGACAGCCATTTGCCCATGGAAAAGCTTGATTAGTTCTTCATGCCTGTTATTATTTTAAGGAAGAGACCACGGGCAGAGCTCAGGCAACTGCCCCACTGATTGTGTAAATAGATCAGAGCTGCCATGAAGGTCCATGGTTCATAACAATGGATATGAGCTTTAAATGGAAGTGCTGGGCACCGCCGTGTGTCAGGTTCTTTCATTGGCTCGCGCATCTCGATTGGTGTTGGACCATGGACCGCCTCGCCTGCCACGGCTTGCAGCACCCCGCGCGCTGCCCATTTTGAGACCAGGCGCCGGAGACCATACAGCATGTCCTGCTTGCTTGCCCCTTTTCTCGGGAGGTATGGTATGAAGCACTGAGATGGCTGAGGGTACCCTGCAACCCGCCCGACAGCGACCCCTCGATCAATGCTTGGTGGCTCTCCGCGAGGCAGCTCACGCCCAAGCCCGTGCACAAGGGCCTTGACTTCGCGACCCTACTCATACCCTGGATGCTTTGGAAACACCGCAACGACTGTGTCTTCGACAGAGCCCGCCTCTCGGTAACTGCTCTGATGACGAAGATCAAAGACGAGGCGGCCCTCTGTGCCAGAGCCGGAGCTCTAGGACTTAGAGCTCTCACCCCGCAGACCTGGGATGTTCAGTGATTTTGCGCTTTTGCATTGCATGTTTGCCTCCTAGGAGGATTGTAACTCAAACCCTTGCTTTTCAATGTAATGAAACGCAAAGGTCTTTTGCGTTTTCTCAAAAAAAAAAAAGTCTCTGTGAGCATTTTATGAAGGCTCGATAATATATGGAAAACTTTGCTAATTTTATATCTAATGTAAGATGTGGGTGTACTATTGTTATTGACTGCCCTCGAAGTTTCTTAGGCCCTATGTCTGTTTTAATAAGCATAATTATTTGGTTTTTGTTTTTGTATACATTTGAAACTGAAAGGAGTTAATACTCATACATCCAACAAAACTGAAATGGTTGCATCTGCTAATTCATGATTAGTATATCAAGGAACATAAGTTTAGAATGGTGTTTTTTGTTGGAATGCCATGAGTATATAGTTACACTGGACTTTTGCTTCCGAAGATTGATGGTTCTTTTTTCTTCTTTGAACACTTGTTATCGGCATGTTGCAT
Source organism: Thinopyrum elongatum (assembly GCA_011799875.1). NCBI lineage: Eukaryota > Viridiplantae > Streptophyta > Magnoliopsida > Poales > Poaceae > Thinopyrum > Thinopyrum elongatum. The sequence goes on from JAAAXO010000325.1 coordinate 4,277, forward strand.
TGACAATATTGCACCCCGCACGTCATGGTTATTCGGGCAATATGATTGGCTTTGCATGAGGTTATTGCACCAGTATTTCTTCCATGGTGGAAACCTTAAATATGGAAGTTTTATTGCAACAGAAATATTAGATCTTGCAGCCACATGAGAGTTTGAGAATTCTTACTCGAATGAGGTCTTGGAGCTATTCTGGACATTTTAGTAGCATATGATTAGAAGTTATTTTAGGTATTGAATCTTATTTACAGGAAGCAAGAATTGGCCTGCAAGATCGTGGATTCAAGAAAAAGAAAAGGTATTCTGAGCCATAGTGAAGTTGTTCAAGAATAAAGGGCTGCTGGGAAATAGTGAAATATTATTACCTGCAAAATTGTAGTGATTTTTATTGGCTAGAACATACAAGGCATGCACATTTTATTTTGAGTATACAACTATCGGCTCATGAATTATACCATGTCTGCTGTTAAGATATTCTCTTGTCTGGTGATGAATAGCAATGTGTATGCTCTTGATTTTTTTCAGGTCAAGTAGCTCAGTTTTCTTCACAAAAAATTTCAGGAGGTTTACATCTTCTCTTTCATGTCCAACAGCTTTTTGGTTTGTAAACTATATTGTTTCCTAAATGATGAAATTATAGGTTATGCTATTGACAATAGTTTTCATGTTCCAATTACATACTTAAAACAAGAATATACAATAAACACACTGTAGCTTAGATAGTGAAACATGCCATTGATGATGTATATGGTGATGATTCTCGGCGCAGCAAAGTGCGCGAATGATTCTAGTGTATGTCTATGTTTGCGGGAGTGGTCCATTCGATGCGGCGTGAGAAATAGATGTGACATATGAAGCAACGAGTTGCTCTATGCTCATCTTTTGGGGGACGCCCGGTAAAATCAAACAAAGGGCAAGTAGTAGTACAGGCTTCGTCGTCCAGTGCCACCGGATTGCTCTACAAAACGACAGTTCTTTTTTTCGAGAAAACTTTTGATCTATTTATCAGATCAAGGCAGTACAAAGAACGTCAGAAGTAAATCTACATCCAGATCCGTGGATCATCTAGCCACGACTACAAGTACTGGAACGAGCCGAAGGCGCGACACCGTCATCATCCCTCTCTCACCGCAGCCGGGCAAACATATAGTGCAAACAGTTTTTTCAGTGATATTTTTTTAGAAATAGATTTTTGTTGCTTCATTTTGAGAGAAAATTTCATTGCTCATGCAGGGAACAGAATTATATTTTGTTTTTTATATTACGGCCCTTTTCTGTTTTGGGTGGATATGAAAGCGAACAATGTAATGAGGGACATTTATTTAAATGGGCATGCCAAATTAGCTAGATAAAATGGAAAGGTGGTGGGTTTGTGGGGATGAAATTCGATACTTTTTTTTTTGATCGGGCATAACCCCTTTCCATGAACTGAATAACGGAATACAACCATCCAAATCCAACACAAGAGTCTTAAGGAAGGAAGAAAGGGGAGAGTGAGTTCAACGCATCGCTCAGAAACCCACTACGAGTGCTCGTCATCAAGACAGTCCGCTTTGAGCAGTATGTAGTGCTTGCCTACGACGAGCGCACTGTTGGGCCGGCCCATTAAGGGAAGTCCACATAGATGTGTTAAGCGGTTTTAGGTAGTTTTTAGAACATTCCGCCTGATTTTGGGAATGTTCTGAACTTCTCATCCGTTTTTTTCCTTTTCAATTTTTTCTATTTTTCTTCCTTGATTTTTTTGTGTTTCTTTTCGTATTTTTTTTGTTTTTCCTTTTTTTTTTGCCCCGGTTTTTTGATTTTGATATGCATTTTTGTTCTCAGTTTTCTTCCATTTCTTTCTTTTTTTACATTTTATTCTCCCTTTATAATTTTCTTGTCATTTTTTAATTTGTGAATGTTTTTTCAGATTGACTTTCTTTAAATTCATGAAGATTTATCCCATTCACGAATATTAAAAAAAAATTCGGTGAACATTTTTCTAATTTGTGAATGTTTTTGCCTGAAAATTCTTTTCAAATTCAACAACATTTTCTGAACCCGTGACCATTTTTCAAATTCTCAAGCATTTTCTTGAATCCGCGAGCATATTTTTAAAACCATAAACATTTTTAAATTCACGAACACCATGAGCGTCTTTTGAATTCGCGAACAAATTTTCAATTTGTAACATGGAGGAGAGCCCATACTCTTCTTCCCTCTATATTCAAGAGTGAAATTTTGTTTTACCACTTTCCAAATGTCTCCCATGCCTATTTGTTCTTATGTGCTCCTTCCTCTTCCTTTTAGCTTGCATAACTATCTTAGCAAATGTTATGCACATATAAATGACGAGGAAGAAATGACGCGTAAGGAAGAGAAATAAAATGAGCACCTAAGAGCATTGGGCATGCGAACATACATGAAAGTCTAGACTAGTGTTTCCCTCAACATTTGGGTGGCAATATCTGTTTCCAAGCTTTCGCGATGCCTCTCATGCCTAACGTTCTTAGGCATTCCTTCCTCTTTCTTTTGAGTTGCAAAACAAAACGGTTAACCAAGTGTAAACAAACAACTTAATGCCTTCATGGTTTGGTATACTACGTTTGGTCTTAGCATGTCAAAATGCAGTAGACAGCTCCCACTAAACAGGGTAAGATGATGATTATTGTGACAAATCCTCACGTGCTAAGTTACTCTATGCTCATCTTGGGGGCGGGGGGTGTCAGATAAAATCGAAGCAGAAGTGTAGCCTTTGTCATTGACGACAACCGGATTGCTTTACAAAATAGCATGTTTTTTCCTCTATAAAAATACCTACAGTGCAAACAGTTTTTTTTGGGTGAATGTTGCAAACATAATGTAACTAAGCTAAGCTTTTTTATGGGGATGTAACTAAGCTAAATTTCACTGATCTTCTTTTAGAAGAAAATTTGTGCCCTCAACTTTCGGAGTATCCGTTCAACACCATCACACACCGATTGCGTGAATGTGAACAACCCACTTATCACGTGTCACACATAAGAGTCACCTAAACTCAACATCTCGCTCTTTCTTGACCGTGTGTGTGAAACTTGAAGGAATTTCACCATTGCTTGTAGTCACCCCGAGTCAAATTCGCAGTTGTCTTACCACATGTATGACCACCAGAGACCTGGCTTGTCTCCATGTCCCATGCTAGCAGCATGCCTCACCACTATTTCTACGTTGAGCCCCTGCTGTCCCAGTCGAGTCTCCAGGGTCGTTAACCCACACCACTCAACCCCTACTGCAGAGTACAACCGATCATCACCGACCGTGATGAGTTTCACGTTTCCATCAGACTAGTGGGCTCCAGTCTGAACCGCGTGTCTCTCAATTTTGTAGGAGATATACCCTAGAGGCAATAATAAATGTTATTATTTATCTCCGTGTTCATAATTAGGTTTATGTTCCATGCTATAACTGCTGTGGTTCCCGAGCCCGTATATCCATCAAGGCTCTGGGGAAAACCCGTGTGCACGTGTGGAATAATAAACGGTAAAATGTATTCCTAGTCATGCCTCTAAGACTAGCTCAAGTGTTGCATGATGATTATGTTTTCCCAATCATGGGCATGTCTATGCCATCAACTTTGAGGGCACAATGTTAGAAGAACATTTGTGTTGAATCGACCCGATTGGTGTTATGCTATGAGATTCATTCGTCACAAGTTAATGGTTAATAACACAGAGATGGTTAACGTTTGCATGATTCCTCAGACCATGAGAGTATCGAGTTTCTTCATGCTTGCTTCATGAACTTTGGGGTTTGTTAAACGTCATCCGTAAATGGGTGGCTATTACGGCGGCTTACGGGTTCATGGGAAAGTATGTCAAGTAACTTGATAGCTCAAGATTGGGATTTGCTCCTCCGACGATGGAGAGATATCTCTGGGCCCTCTCAGTGTTACGGTATCCATCATCGTCTGGCCAGACACTTTGTGATTTGATCACGGGGATGCCGGAACACGGTAACGAGAAAAGAGAACAATACCGGTAACGAGGTAACTAGCATAGTGGACAAGTTGTTGATCCACGGGAATGCCTACATGTCTCACCTCGGGTATTTGTAACATATCGCGAAGCAACAGGAATAGCACACGGCAACTGGAGGTTCACTCGAATATTCATTCGTGTGGGTATAGGGGTCAATATGGGTGTCCACGGCTCCGATGTTGATCATTGATCGGAAGGGGTTCCGTGTCATGTCTATACTTCACCGAACCTATAGGGTCACACACTTAAGGGTCATCTATCTGCTGAATACTAGACAGGGAGTCTGAGAGAAAATCACCGAAAAAGTTTCGGACGCCGAAAAGTTTCGGACAGCGGAAAAGTTCCGCAGAGAGAGGTCACCGGATGAGTTCCGGTGAAACTGAAAAGTTGTTTCAGAGGATACCATTAAGTCAAATTGGTTTCGGCACATGCCTGATAATTCTTGGAGGGTGCCAGAATCATTCTGGAAACTTCTGGGAATTTTCTGGAAGAAAAACCGGAAATGTTTCGGAGCTGCCGGAACCGCTTCAGATGCTTTTCGCAGATGAAAATCACTAATCTGGAATTGTTCCAGAATGCGTTGAAAATTATTTTAGTGGGTACTGGAATTGTTCTAAGCCCACATAAATATTTTCAGTTCGAACGGACGCTGAAAAATGTCGTCGTGAATAGTGAAAGTGCTTTTTGGATAATTTTTGGAAGCCACCTTTTAGGGCTTTTGCTAAAGGCTTCTAGAAGGTGATGTGGATGGATGAGAACCCCCTTTGGGGGGGCCCTCATGGGGGAGTGGCCGGCCACACTAGGGGCTCCACCTTGGAGCCCCTCTTGTTCCTTGGTTTCTCCTTTAGGTCCTTGTGGAAGGACTTCCCTCATATGCCTTTGGGTTTTATTGGATAACTACCCTACCCCTTGGCTTTCCTATAAATAGAGGTGGAGGGGCAGCCCTCCACACTCATCCCTTGCTCTCATACACATGCCAAGATGTTATCTGGCTTCTCTCTCCCTCCCACGAAAAGAGTTTCGTAGAGCCGAAAGGCTGTCTAGGTTCCGGCAGGAACTAGTTCTGGACGGCGAAGCCCTGCCGGATAGGTGACACCGTATGTGTGCAACTCTGTAGAGAGGTCGTAGTTTCGATCTTAGTGCCCGAGGGGCTGTTCGAGAGTGCCTCCCGAAGGGCTGTCCAAGTGACGGTCCGAGTTCTGTGAGTCCTCCCGAAGGGCTGTCCGAGTGACCATTCGAGTTTCGAAGGTCCTCCCGAAGGGCTGTCCGCGACATCGTCCGGGGGACTGTTCGACCGCCTCCCGGAGGGCTGTCCGAAGGGAAGACGAGGGTATACATCCTCGCGGTTGGGAGGTTGTAAATCCTAGCTGCGGGGATCTGCACCGCCGATCGTCATCGACTCTACTTCCGCTGCGCTACGAGTCGGTAACGAAAATGATCAAACCTTGTATGCAGTCTCCATAGTGGTCCTGGGCTGGTGCGTAGGTCGGAAAAATTTTGTTTTTTGCTACGTTACCCTACATGTTGGCATTCCCGTGGATCAACAACTTGTCCACTATGCTAGTTACCTCGTTACCGGTATTGTTCTCTTTTCTCGTTACCGTGTTCCGGCATCCCCGTGATCAAATCACAAAGTGTCTGGCCAGACGATGATGGATACCGTAACACCGAGAGGGCCCAGAGATATCTCTCCATCGTCGGAGGAGCAAATCCCAATCTTGAGCTATCAAGTTACTCGACATACTTTCCCATGAACCCGTAAGCCGCCGTAATAGCCACCCATTTACGGATGACGTTTAACAAACCCCAAAGTTCATGAAGCAAGCATGAAGAAACTCGATACTCTCATGGTCTGAGGAATCATGCAAACGTTAACCATCTCTGTGTTATTAACCATTAACTTGTGACGAATGAATCTCATAGCATAACACCAATCGGGTCGATTCAACACAAATGTTCTTCTAACATTGTGCCCTCAAAGTTGATGGCATAGACATGCCCATGATTGGGAAAACATAATCATCATGCAACACTTGAGCTAGTCTTAGAGGCATGACTAGGAATACATTTTACCGTTTATTATTCCACACGTGCACATGGGTTTTCCCCAGAGCCTTTATGGATATACGGGCTCGGGAACCACAGCAGTTATAGCATGGAACATAAACCTAATTATGAACACGGAGATAAATAATAACATTTATTATTGCCTCTAGGGCATATCTCCTACACAACATGTCTCACCTCAGGTATTTGTAACATATCGCGAAGCAACAGGAATAGCACACGGCAACTGGAGGTTCACTCGAATATTCATTCGTGTGGGTATAGGGGTCAATATGGGTGTCCACGGCTCCGATGTTGATCATTGATCGGAAGGGGTTCCGTGTCATGTCTATACTTCACCGAACCTATAGGGTCACACGCTTAAGGGTCATCTATCTGCTGAATACTAGACAGGGAGTCTGAGAGAAAATCACCGAAAAAGTTTCGGACACCGAAAAGTTTCGGACAGCGGAAAAGTTCCGCAGAGAGAGGTCACCGGATGAGTTCCGGTGAAACTGAAAAGTTGATTCAGAGGATACCATTAAGTCAAATTGGTTTCGGCACATGCCTGATAATTCTTGGAGGGTGCCAGAATCATTCTGGAAACTTCTGGGAATTTTCTGGAAGAAAAACCGGAAATGTTTCGGAGCTGCCGGAACCGCTTCAGATGCTTTTCGCAGATGAAAATCACTAATCTGGAATTGTTCCAGAACGCGTTGAAAATTATTTTAGTGGGTACTGGAATTGTTCTAAGCCCACATAAATATTTTCAGTTCGAACGGACGCTGAAAAATGTCGTCATGAATAGTGAAAGTGCTTTTTGGATAATTTTTGGAAGCCACCTTTTAGGGATTTTGCTAAAGGCTTCTAGAAGGTGATGTGGATGGATGAGAACCCCCTTTGGGGGGGCCCTCATGGGGGAGTGGCCGGCCACACTAGGGGCTCCACCTTGGAGCCCCTCTTGTTCCTTGGTTTCTCCTTTAGGTCCTTGTGGAAGGACTTCCCTCATATGCCTTTGGGTTTTATTGGATAACTACCCTACCCCTTGGCTTTCCTATAAATAGAGGTGGAGGGGCAGCCCTCCACACTCATCCCTTGCTCTCATACACATGCCAAGATGTTATCTGGCTTCTCTCTCCCTCCCACGAAAAGAGTTTCGTAGAGCCGAAAGGTTGTCTGGGTTCCGGCAGGAACTAGTTCTGGACGGCGAAGCCCTGCCGGATAGGTGACACCGTATGTGTGCAACTCTGTAGAGAGGTCGTAGTTTCGATCTTAGTGCCCGAGGGGCTGTTCATGAGTGCCTCCCGAAGGGCTGTCCAAGTGACGGTCCAAGTTCTGTGAGTCCTCCCGAAGGGCTGTCCGAGTGACCGTTCGAGTTTCGAAGGTCCTCCCGAAGGGCTGTCCGCGACACCGTTCGGCGGACTGTTCGACCGCCTCCCGGAGGGCTGTCCGAAGGGAAGACGAGGGTATACATCCTCGCGGTTGGGAGGTTGTAAATCCTAGCTGCGGGGATCTGCACCGCCGATCGTCATCGACTCTACTTCCGCTGCGCTACGAGTCGGTAACGAAATGATCAAACCTTGTATGCAGTCTCCATAGTGGTCCTGGGCTGGTGCGTAGGTCGGAAATATTTTTGTTTTCTGCTGCGTTACCCTACAGTGGCATCATGAGCCGTGCTATGCGTAGATGCAGGTTGCGATCTAGAATACATGGAGATGTATGGGTGTTGCACAAAATAATTAGGTAGTAGATGAGTTCTATTACTAAAAATTATTTGTGCGGGTAGCAGATGAAATCTGTTACCCGATGTTCTTGTTGCTTCCCTGGAATGCGCATATTTCTGATCTTGATAACAGCATGGTGGAGTTTCAATGTTCTGGCAATCCGCGATCCTGATTGATCAACGAAGTGCTAACAGTTCATTGAATTCCACCGTAGTTAAAAAGAAAGATGAAATTTCGCAGACGAAAGGGCAATGCAGATATGATCTGCACGGGGGTCATGCGTATGACAAAGTTTAGTATGGGGCTCGAGATTTTATTTTCTCGGTTTTCATACACCCTGGAAAGTTAATCTAGCGACTTGAATTATCATACTTGATGATGGACGTTGGTAGCTTTGGTTTGTTTCGAAACCTTAGAAGCCACGTAAAACTAGTTTTTTTGCATGAACCAATTAGAGGCGTCTAACTTGGTTTTGCAGGAGGGTTTACATGTGCATGTGATGTGGTATAGCAGTGCTCATAATAATTTGATTATGTATGAGATGACTATATAATGTAAATTGATTAACATGACCTGCGTGTCATGATTCGGCATGATGGCTGGAGCCATATGATTGCACTTTAAATGACCTGTGTGTCAACCTTGTGTAATGCATTATTTTATTAGCTATAGAGATAGCAATATTATCTGCTGCATCGACAAGGTGGTGGCAATATTCGCGAAGGTGATCACCGACGTGAATGCCGAAGACGAAGGAATACAAGACTTCTCCGTCAGAAAGGGCTATACCATATCATGCTATTATGAATTGCCTGAGATGTTTATCCCTTATGTTGCACCCTTCTTGATTGCGCGGTAGTCACTTTTATTAGGGTGATCTCTCACAAAAATATCAAGTAGTTAGTGTTCTCCCAAGTGTAGCACCGTCACGGCACCTAACTTTTCGGGGTATCACATGCTAACATGGGTACGAACGATTAGGGATGTGTGAGGCGGGTGAGTTGAGACCTCGCAGCGAGATCACTTGGTTGTCTTGACGTTCAGGCATGAAAGTCATGAGCTCGGAACACACGCATCGAAAGATGAACAAGAGTCACATAGAGATGTGATTGGCAAGTTTGCCTACCGATTGAGATTTTCGTCATCAGTGATGCTACCATCAATGGCGTTGAATTGAAATGCGGATCTTGAATCACTCACAATCAGTTATGAGAGATATTGATTTGAGTGGGAGCGCACTGTAGAATTAATTCTTTTAATTCTCAGTGCAATTAATTTTGAACACTGTCTAAGTGTGATTTGCATAATAGTTGTAGAATAATGGCTCGCATTTCCACCTTCCCTATTAAAATTGAATAGCTGTTAAATATCTGGTTAAAACTTTACGGTTGGTAACGTAATGTGAGGATTGTCCTCAAGAGTGCCGAGAAGGACTTTGTCCTATCGCATACTTTCGGTATTCTCTCGCTTATGCTATGGATCATGTGACTCTCGTCCGTTGATCCAAAAGCTAGAATTCCATTTCAGTCAAGCGCAATATGTTTGTTTCCATGAGACCCAAACTTCGAAAGTTTGGATAGTTATGTGATATTCATGGAATCTGAAAATTATTTTCAGAGACAGACAAAGGCTAAAAGATATGAGATATCCAAAGCAATGTTTGCTTGCAAACTATTAGTAAAGGAGTTTACTATGCATTAGATTGATAAGAGAGGGATCCAGAAGAACGCGTGTCATATGATGAAAGGTGAATAAAACAACAACTTAAAGAGAAAGGAAGTGTCCGAAGGGTGTTAGTAAGACTTTCACGCCTAGGAAGTCCGGGGCTAACGCCACTCTTAAGTTCGGTGCTTTTTCTTAGAGTAGGAGAAATACTGAAAGTTAAACTGTTAGAAGTATAAAGGCAGAAAGAAAGGAGACTGGAATATCCAGCTCATGTATGAATGTCATACAAGTTTTTGATGTATAGAAGGCTGGTCAAAGATATAGTCCTTGGGAATTATGATTAAATTGTTAATCACTGATTCTTGGGTATTGTGAGTTAATCACAAAGATACCCGCCCGATTGCTTTCTGTTGCAACTCGATGTAAGAACTACTATGGCCTGAAAGACTAGCCAGAAATGAGTTTTAGGTATACACGGGGAACATAGTAAATGTTACTATACCTTCCATCGGTGTATTACCGTCTGTATTTATTTTCATAATTCATTTAGAGTTTTACAAACTCTAGCCTTTGCATAAAGTAATCTTGCAAGAAGGTTGTTCATAAGAGAACTTTTTATGTTCGATGTTATGAATAACATAAGGGCCATACTTTCCTTGAGAATGAGATGCATGTTATGAATAATGATAATAATATATTACCTCTGGATTTACTTTCATAATTCATTTTAGAGTTTTACACACTCTAGCCCATTGCACAATGTTTGTTGCAAAAGAGTTGTTCATAAAAGAACAATTGTTGTTCAGTATTATGAATAACATGAAGGGCCATACTTCCATCCAAGATGGGATGTATGTTATGAATATTGATGGTAAAATGATACATCCATAACACTAACGCTAAATGTCGCAAGACTAAAAGAATACCACACAAGTGTGGCACTGCATTTGGTCACATTGGAGAAACCCGCATGAAAGATTCCATTATGATGGATTTTGCAGTCGTTTGATTTTTGAATCATCTGACACTTGCAACTTTCCTTCGAAAAGTGAAGTGACTGAAATACCGTTCACAGGCCATAAGGAACGAGCAAAGAATTTATTGGTGATCATACATTTTGATGTATGTAGTCCGATAAATGTTTTTGCAAGTAGTGGATTTATCTATCTTCAGAAATGACTCAAGTAGATATATGGATATTTACTTGATGAGACGTAAGTCTGAATTTTTTGAATTCATTCAAAAGGTTTTCAAATATGAAGTAGAAGTTATTGTAACAAGAAGATTATGTTTCTACAATTCGATTGCAGAAAAGAATATTTGAGTTACAAGTTTAGCGAATGTCTGATGAGTTGTGAAAGGGGTTTCATAACTTGCACTTCCCGGAACACCACTGCAAGTGGAAAGTCCGTGAAGATGTAATCGAACCATTCAAGACATGGTAAGATCAAAGATGACATAAATAAATTTGCCATTATCCCTTTTAAAGTGATGCTTTAGAGACTGCGGCTTTTACACTGAAAAGAGCTCCATCGGGTCTGTTGAAATGACGCCATGGTATGGTACGCCCAACCATGTTATATCTTTTCTTAACATTTGGAATATGGGGCTTGTGTAAAAGGTTACAAACCTATTCCAAATCAGACAAGTGCTACTTTGTAGGTTATCCCAAGCAATTGGGTATTCCTCCCTCACTATACCGAGGCAAATAGGTTTGCCACAAAGAACGGTATGCTTTTTGAAGAAAATGATTCTTTCAAAAAGGTGAGTGGGAGAATAATGCAACTCGACGAGATAACCAGTATCTCCGTCATCAGGTCAAAGGAAAGAGACCTTGGAAGTAATTCCAGAGTTTCCTACTGCGACTGATACGGAAGTCTCTACAATAAAATGTATGGACTTCGGTCGAACTTGCAGCTGAACCATGTAGGCAAGGCTCGTGCAAACCTCTCAGATGCGCAAATGAGATATTGTTGTTAGACAACAGTATACCTACGATACACAAGGAAGCATTGGTGGGACCTGACTCTGGAATTGGCTAAATGCCAATACAATCCGAGATAGTTTCCATATAAGTGATTCAAGATTAAAACCTTGATACACCTTTCGGAAGACTTAGAGTCTGACGAATATTTATGGAACTATAACTGATACGAATAAAAATGTTTTATCCATAAAGCTCGACTTGTTGCAATATACAAGTTCAAGGAGTTGACTACGATGAGGTTGCTTCACCGTAGCGATGCTTAAAGTCGGTTCGGGTTGAACTAGCAATTAATACATATTTCAATCATGAGATATGAAACAAGGATGACGAAAGGATTTCCATCTGATGGAAATAAAACCAAGGACTTGCATGTGATACAATCCAAGGTATTTTGTCAGTCAAAAGGATGCTAGTAAGTATGCAAACTTCAGAGTTCCAGCGATGGATAGAAGAGAGCAAAATGGAGTTGGAATCTTCGTGTTTTGATGATATGGTTAAAAGGGTTTTGACTTCATCAATGGGTAACGAAGATGCTTGTGATTCAAGAAAGTAAGTGGGAGCATAATAATATTTCTAAAAACGTTGTGTGCTTGACACATTGCTAATTGGAATTAAATTTCTTGACACGAATCAGGACTTCATTTAAAAAGGGTTTTTTTGATGAAGTGCTTGGGCTAAATAGCCTTAATATTAGGCATGATGATCTATGGAGATAGATTTACCTGATGGGGCTGAGCAAAGATACATATTGACAAAATGCTAAAACCTTTTAGTATTAAAAAACGTCAAGGAGTGATTCTTGCCGAAGTCACATGGAAAGAGTTTTTGCAAGACTCGGTGTCCCAAAACACTGATGAGCAAAATACATGATGGAGATTCCACACACTCTTGTGTTTGGATTAATCATGTATTCCATGGTATGTAAAACAACCAGATATGTCCAATACTCCCAAAGTTGTTGCGAGTATAGATACCAAAGTGATCAAAAGTACTGATCATGGGACAACAGTGAAAAAAGGTCATTGAGTACTATAGTAGCACTGATGACATGTTTTCTCACAAGCGGAGATCATGAAGAGTTTGTTGTAAAAGGTTACATCGATACAGTCTTCATCCATGCTCCAAGCGATTTTCGATTTAAGTTAAGGGTTTTGTGTAATACACAATATGGTGGCACGGCAGTTGGAAATTGTTCCAAACAAGTTACTGTGGCGAATTCTATAACAGAGGCAAAGTATGTTGCCGCTTTTAAAAGCGACAAAGAAGATGTTGAATCATATAGTTCATTCATGAACTTAGTATGGTTCCAAGATGGCTTTTGTCAATGGGACACTACTACAGGTAGTTGCTCCATAACTCAGTCTGAGGAATCCAGGTTCGACCTGTGATTCGCATACATACCAAGCCAAGTCCACACAAAATATGAATTTTGTGAAAGCGTGAAGACGCGAGGATATGCAAAGATACACACGGAGCTGAAGTCGTCAGATCCGTTGGACATCAGGCTATACCACAAGCGAAGCATATTTACACCGGTGTGCCACAGGTGTAAAGTGCATTAGCATTAACTAGATTATTGACTCTAGTGCAAGTGGGAGTCTATAGGAGATATGCCCTAGAGGCAATAATAAATGTTATTATTTATCTCCGTGTTCATAATTAGGTTTATGTTCCATGCTATAACTGCTGTGGTTCCCGAGCCCGTATATCCATAAAGGCTCTGGGGAAAACCCATGTGCACGTGTGGAATAATAAACGGTAAAATGTATTCCTAGTCATGCCTCTAAGACTAGCTCAAGTGTTGCATGATGATTATGTTTTCCCAATCATAGGCATGTCTATGCCAGCAACTTTGAGGGCACAAATGTTAGAAGAACATTTGTGTTGAATCGACCCGATTGATGTTATGCTATGAGATACATTCGTCACAAGTTAATGGTTAATAACGCAGAGATGGTTAATGTTTGCATAATTCCTTAGACCATGAGAGTATCAAGTTTCTTCATGCTTGCTTCATGAACTTTGGGGTTTGTTAAACGTCATCCATAAATGGGTGGCTATTACGGCGGCTTACGGGTTCATGGAAAAGTATGTCAAGTAACTTGATAGCTCAAGATTGGGATTTGCTCCTCCGGCGATGGAGAGATATCTCTGGGCCCTCTCGGTGTTACGGTATCCATCATCGTCTGGCCAGACACTTTGTGATTTGATCACGGGGATGCCGGAACACGGTAACAGAAAAGAGAACAATACCGGTAACGAGGTAACTAGCATAGTGGACAAGTTGTTGATCCACGGGAATGCCAACATGTCTCACCTTGGGTATTTGTAACGTATCGCGAAGCAACAAGAATAGCACACGGCAACTGGAGGTTCACTCGAATATTCATTCGTGTGGGTATAGGGGTCAATATGGGTGTCCACGGCTCCGATGCTGATCATTGATCGGAAAGTGTTCCGGTCATGTCTATACTTCACCGAACCTATAGGGTCACACGCTTAAGGGTCATCTATCTGTTGAACGCTAGACAGGGAGTCTGAGAGAAAGTCACCGAAAATGTTTCGGAGACAACGGAAGAGTTCCGAGAGAGAGAACACCGAAAGAGTTTCGGTAAAACCGAAAAGTTGTTTCGGAATATATTATTTGGTCAAAAAGGGTTTCAGCACCGCCTGGAAATTTTCAGAGGATGCCAGAATTGGTCTGGGAACTTCTGGGAATTTTCGGAGAGAAAAACCGGAAATGTTCCGAAACTGCCGTAACCGCTGTTAATGCTTTCCGCTGATGAAAACCACCGCACCGAAAATGTTTCGGATCATGCCCAGAATAATTTTAGAGGGTGCCAGAAATGTTCTGGGACCTTCTGGAATTTTTCAGAAAAAGTTTCGCGGAAAACATCTTGTCTCAGCGCGAGGGGACAAGATCCCACGAATCGGGGGTTGCATGTTTGGTGGCTTTTTGTCTAGGGAGCATGCATGTTTCATGGAGACATGTTGGTAGCTTGTTGGGGGGGCCCCCCCCATGGGGAGACAAGGTGTGGGCCGGCCCAAGGGCTGCCATGGTGGTGTCCCCTTGGTGCCCCCCTTGTGTTACCATTATGCCCTTTCATGTGTGACATGAAGCTTGGGTATTTTGGTATTTCAACATCCCACCCCACCCCTTGCCTTGGCCTATAAAAGGAGGAGAAGGGGCTGCCATTCTCCCCATCCCTTGCTCTCATACACATGCCAAGATGTTATCTGGCTTCTCTCTCCCTCCCACGAAAAGAGTTTCGTAGAGCCGAAAGGCTGTCTGGGTTCCGGCAGGAACTAGTTCTGGACGGCGAAGCCCTGCCGGATAGGTGACACCGTATGTGTGCAACTCTGTAGAGAGGTCGTAGTTTCGATCTTAGTGCCCGAGGGGCTGTTCGAGAGTGCCTCCCGAAGGGCTGTCCAAGTGACGGTCCGAGTTCTGTGAGTCCTCCCGAAGGGCTGTCCGAGTGACCATTCGAGTTTCGAAGGTCCTCCCGAAGGGCTGTCCGCGACATCGTCCGGGGGACTGTTCGACCGCCTCCCGGAGGGCTGTCCGAAGGGAAGACGAGGGTATACAACCTCGCGGTTGGGAGGTTGTAAATCCTAGCTGCGGGGATCTGCACCGCCGATCGTCATCGACTCTACTTCCGCTGCGCTACGAGTCGGTAACGAACATGATCAAACCTTGTATGCAGTCTCCATAGTGGTCCTGGGCTGGTGCGTAGGGCGGAAAATTTTTGTTTTCTGCTGCGTTACCCTACAGTGGCATCATGAGCCGTGCTATGCGTAGATGCAGGTTGCGATCTAGAATACATAGAGATGTATGGGTGTTGCACAATATAATTAGGTAGTAGATGAGTTCTATTACTGAAAATTATTTGTGCGGGTAGGAGATGAAATCTGTTACCCGATGTTCTTGTTGCTTCCCTGGAATTTGCATATTTCTGATCTTGATAACAGTATGGTGGAGTTTCAAAGTTCTGGCAATCCGCGATCCTGATTGATCAACGAAGTGCTAACAGTTCATTGAATTCCACCGTAGTTAAAAGGAAAGATGAAATTTCGCAGACAAAAGGGCAATGCAGATATGATCTGCACGGGGGTCATGCGTATGACGAAGTTTAGTATGGGGCTCGAGATTTTATTATCTCGGTTTTCATACACCCTGGAAAGTTAATCTAGCGACTTGAATTATCATACTTGATGATGGACGTTGGTAGCTTCGGTTTGTTTCGAAACCTTAGAAGCCACGTAAAACAAGTTTTTGCATGAACCGATTAGAGGCGTCTAACTTGGTTTTGCAGGAGGGTTTGCATGTGCATATGATGTGGTATAGGAGTGCTCATATTTAATTTGATTATGTATGAGATGACTATATGATGTAAATTGATTAACATGACCTGTGTGTCATGATTCGGCATGATGGCTGGAGCCATATGATTGCACTTTAAATGACCTGCGTGTCAACCTTGTTGTAATGCATTATTTTATTAGCTATAGAGATAGCAATATTATCTGGTGCATCGACAAGGTGGTGGCAATCTTCGCAAAGGTGAACACCGACGCGAATGCCGAAGACGAAGAAATACAAGACTTCTCCGTCAGAAAGGGCTATACCATATCATGCTATTATGAATTGCCTGAGATGTTTATCCCTTATGTTGCACCCTTCTTGATTGCGCGGTAGTCGCTTTTATTAGGGTGATCTCTCACAAAAATATCAAGTAGTTAGTGTTCTCCCAAGTGTAGCACCGTCACGGCACCTAACTTTTCGGGGCATCACATGGACACATGGGTGCGAACGATTAGGGAAGTGTGAGGCGGGTGAGTTGAGACCTCGCTGCAAGATCACTTGGTTGTCTTGACGTTCTGGAGGAGCGTCCTGAGCTTGGAACACGCCCATCGAAAGATGAACAAGAGTCACATAGAGATGTGATTGGCAAGTTGGCCTACCGATTGCAATTTTCGTCACTTGAGATGGACACATCCTTGGCGTTGAATTGTAATATGGATCTTGAATCGCTCACAATCAATTATGAGAGATATTGATTTGAGTGGGAGAGCACTGTTGAATTAACTTGTTTAATTCTCAGTGCAATTAATTTTGAACACTGTCTAAGTGTGATTTGCATAATAGTTGTAGAATAATGGCTCGCATTTCCACCTTCCCTATTAAAATTGAATAGCTGTTAAATATCTGGTTAAATCTTTACGGTTGGTAACGTAATGTGAGGATTGTCCTCCAGAGTGCCGAGAAGGACTTTGTCCTATCGCATACTTTCGGTATTCTCTCGCTTATGCTATGGATCATGTGACTCTCGTCCTTCGATCCAAAAGCTAGAATTCCGTTTCAGTCAAGTGCAATATGTTTGCTTCCATCAGACCTGAACTTCGAAAGTTTGGATAGTTATGTGATATTCATGGAATCTGAAAATCATTTTCAGAGACAGACAAAGGCTAAAAGATATGAGATATCCAAAGCAATGTTTGTTTGCAAACTATTAGTAAAGGAGTTTACTATGCATTAGACTGATAAGAGAGGGATCCAGTAGAACACCTGTCATATGATGAAAAGTGAATAAAACAACAACTTAAAGAGAAAGGAAGTGTCCGAAGGGTGTTAGTGTGACTTACACACCTAGGAAGTCCGGGGCTAACGCCACTCTTAAGTTGGGTGCTTCTTCTGAGAGTAGGAGAAATACTGAAAGTTAAACTGTTAGAAGTATAAAGGCAATAAGATAGAAGACTGGAATATCCAGCTCATGTATGAATGTCATGCAAGTTTTTGATGTATAGAAGGCTGGTCAAAGATATAGTTCTTGGGAATTATGGTTAAACATGTTAATCACTAATTCTTGGGTATTGTGAGTTAATCACAAAGATACCCGCTCGATTGCATTCTGTTGCAACTCGATGTAAGAACTACTATGGCCTGAAAGACTAGCCAGGAATGAGGTTTAGGTATACACAGGAAACATAGTAAATGTTACTATACCTTCCATCGGTGTATTACCGTATGTATTCATTTTCATAATTCATTTAGAGTTTCACGAACTCTAGCCCATTGCATAAGGTATCTTGCAAGAAGGTTGTTCATAAGAGAACTTTTGATGTTCGATGTTATGAATAACATAAGGGCCATACTTTCATTATGAATGAGATGTATGTTATGAATATTGATAATAATATATTACCTCTGGGTTTACTTTCATAATTCATTTTAGAGTTTCATACACTCTAGCCCATTGCACAATGTTTGTTGCAAAAGAGTTGTTCATAAAACAACAATTGTTGTTCAGTATTATGAATAACATGGAGGGCCATGCTTCCATCCAAAATTGGACGTATGTTATGAATATTGATGGTAATATGATACATCTATAATACTGACGCTAAATGTCGCAAGACTAAAAGAATACCACACAAGTGTGGCACTGCATTTGGTCACATTGGAGAAACCCGCATGGAAAACTCCATTATGATGGATTTTGAAGTCGTTTGATTTTGAATCATCTGACACTTGCAAATTTCCTCCGAAAAGTGAAGTGACTGAAATACCGTTCACAGGCCATAAGGAATGAGCAACAAACTTATTGGTGATCATACATTTTGATGTGTGTAGTTCAATAAATGTTGTTGCAAGTAGTGGATTTATCTATCTTTAGAAATGACTCAAGTAGATATATGGATATTTACTTGATGAGACGTAAGTCTGGATCTTTTGAAATCATTCGAAAGGTTTTCAAATATGAAGTAGAAGTTATTATAACAAGAAAATTATGTTTCTACAATTCGATTGCAGAAAGAAATATTTGAGTTACAAGTTTAGCGAATGTCTGATGAGTTGTGAAAAGAGTTTCATAACTTACACCTCCCGGAACACCACTGTGAGTGGAAAGTCCGTGAAGATGTAATCGAACCATTTATGACATGGTAAGATCAAAGATGACATAAATAAATTTGCCATTATCCCTTTTAAAAGGTGATGCTTTAGAGACTGCGGCTTTTACACTGAAAAGAGCTCCATCGGGTCTGTTGAAATGACAGCATGGTATGGTACGCCCAACCATGTTATATCTTTTCATAACATTTGGAATATGGGGCTTGTGTAAAAGGTTACAAACCTAATCCAAATCAGACAAGTGCTACTTTGTAGGTTATCCCAAAATGTTGGGTATTCCTCCCTCACTATACCGAGGCAAATAGGTTTGCCACAAAGAACGGTATGCTTTTTGAAGAAAATGGTTCTTTCAAAAAGGTGAGTGGGAGAATAATGCAACTCGACGAGATAACCAGTATCTCCGTCATCAGGTCAAAGGAAAGAGACCTTGGAAGTAATTCCAGAGTTTCCTACTGCGACTGATACGGAAGTCTCTACAATAAAATGTATGGACTTCGGTCGAACTTGCAGCTGAACCATGTAGGCAAGGCTCGTGCAAACCTCTCAGGTGCGCAAATGAGATATTGTTGTTAGACAACAGTATACCTACGATACACAAGGAAGCATTGGTGGGCCCTGACTCCGGAATTGGCTAAATGCCAATACAATCCGAGATAGTTTCCATATAAGTGATTCAAGATTAAAACCTTGATACACCTTTCGGAAGACTTCGAGTCTGACGAATATTTATGGAACTAAAACTGATACGAATAAAAATGTTTTATCCATAAAGCTCGACTTGTTGCAATATACAAGTTCAAGGAGTTTACTACGATGAGGTTGCTTCACCGTAGCGATGCTTAAAGTCGGTTCGGGTTGAACTAGCAATTAATACATATTTCAATCATGAGATATGAAACAAGGATGACGAAAGGATTTCCATCTGATGGAAATAAAACCAAGGACTTGCATGTGATACAATCCAAGGTATTTTGTCAGTCAAAAGGATGCTAGTAAGTATGCAAACTTCAGAGTTCCAGCGATGGATAGAAGAGAGCAAAATGGAGTTGGAATCTTCGTGTTTTGATGATATGGTTAAAAGGGTTTTGACTTCATCAATGGGTAACGAAGATGCTTGTGATTCAAGAAAGTAAGTGGGAGCATAATAATATTTCTAAAAACGTTGTGTGCTTGACACATTGTTAATTGGAATTAAATTTCTTGACACGAATCAGGACTTCATTTAAAAAGGGGTTTTTTGATGAAGTGCTTGGGCTAAATAGCCTTAATATTAGGCATGATGATCTATGGAGATAGATTTACCTGATGGGGCTGAGCAAAGATACATATTGACAAAATGCTAAAACCTTTTAGTATTAAAAAACGTCAAGGAGTGATTCTTGCCGAAGGCACATGGAAAGAGTTTTTGCAAGACTCGGTGTCCCAAAACACTGATGAGCAAAATACATGATGGAGATTCCACACACTCTTGTGTTTGGATTAATCATGTATTCCATGGTATGTAAAACAACCAGATATGCCCAATACTCCCAAAGTTGTTGCGAGTATAGATACCAAAGTGATCAAAAGTACTGATCATGGGACAACAGTGAAAAAGGGTCATTGAGTACTATAGTAGCACTGATGACATGTTTTCTCGCAAGCGGAGATCATGAAGAGTTTGTTGTAAAAGGTTACATCGATACAGTCTTCATCCATGCTCCAAGCGATTTTCGATTTAAGTTAAGGGTTTTGTGTAATACACAATATGGTGGCACGGCAGTTGGAAATTGTTCCAAACAAGTTACTGTGGCGAATTCTATAACAGAGGCAAAGTATGTTGCCGCTTTTAAAAGCGACAAAGAAGATGTTGAATCATATAGTTCATTCATGAACTTAGTATGGTTCCAAGATGGCTTTTGTCAATGGGACACTACTATAGGTAGTAGCTCCATAACTCAGTCTGAGGAATCCAGGTTCGACCTGTGATTCGCATACATACCAAGCCAAGTCCATACAAAATATGAATTTTGTGAAAGCGTGAAGACGCGAGGATATGCAAAGATACACACGGAGCTGAAGTCGTCAGATCCGTTGGACATCAGGCTATACCACAAGCGAAGCATATTTACACCAGTGTGCCACAGGTGTAAAGTGCATTAGCATTAACTAGATTATTGACTCTAGTGCAAGTGGGAGTCTGTAGGAGATATACCCTAGAGGCAATAATAAATGTTATTATTTATCTCCGTGTTCATAATTAGGTTTATGTTCCATGCTATAACTGCTGTGGTTCCCGAGCCCGTATATCCATCAAGGCTCTGGGGAAAACCCGTGTGCACGTGTGGAATAATAAACGGTAAAATGTATTCCTAGTCATGCCTCTAAGACTAGCTCAAGTGTTGCATGATGATTATGTTTTCCCAATCATGGGCATGTCTATGCCATCAACTTTGAGGGCACAATGTTAGAAGAACATTTGTGTTGAATCGACCCGATTGGTGTTATGCTATGAGATTCATTCGTCACAAGTTAATGGTTAATAACACAGAGATGGTTAACGTTTGCATGATTCCTCAGACCATGAGAGTATCGAGTTTCTTCATGCTTGCTTCATGAACTTTGGGGTTTGTTAAACGTCATCCGTAAATGGGTGGCTATTACGGCGGCTTACGGGTTCATGGGAAAGTATGTCGAGTAACTTGATAGCTCAAGATTGGGATTTGCTCCTCCGACGATGGAGAGATATCTCTGGGCCCTCTCGGTGTTACGGTATCCATCATCGTCTGGCCAGACACTTTGTGATTTGATCACGGGGATGCCGGAACACGGTAACGAGAAAAGAGAACAATACCGGTAACGAGGTAACTAGCATAGTGGACAAGTTGTTGATCCACGGGAATGCCAACATGTAGGGTAACGTAGCAAAAAACAAAATTTTTCCGACCTACGCACCAGCCCAGGACCACTATGGAGACTGCATACAAGGTTTGATCATTTTCGTTACCGACTCGTAGCGCAGCGGAAGTAGAGTCGATGACGATCGGCGGTGCAGATCCCCGCAGCTAGGATTTACAACCTCCCAACCGCGAGGATGTATACCCTCGTCTTCCCTTCGGACAGCCCTCCGGGAGGCGGTCGAACAGTCCCCCGGACGATGTCGCGGACAGCCCTTCGGGAGGACCTTCGAAACTCGAATGGTCACTCGGACAGCCCTTCGGGAGGACTCACAGAACTCGGACCGTCACTTGGACAGCCCTTCGGGAGGCACTCTCGAACAGCCCCTCGGGCACTAAGATCGAAACTACGACCTCTCTACAGAGTTGCACACATACGGTGTCACCTATCCGGCAGGGCTTCGCCGTCCAGAACTAGTTCCTGCCGGAACCCAGACAGCCTTTCGGCTCTACGAAACTCTTTTCGTGGGAGGGAGAGAGAAGCCAGATAACATCTTGGCATGTGTATGAGAGCAAGGGATGAGTGTGGAGGGCTGCCCCTCCACCTCTATTTATAGGAAAGCCAAGGGGTAGGGTAGTTATCCAATAAAACCCAAAGGCACATGAGGGAAGTCCTTCCACAAGGACCTAAAGGAGAAACCAAGGAACAAGAGGGGCTCCAAGGTGGAGCCCCTAGTGTGGCCGGCCACTCCCCCATGAGGGCCCCCCCAAAGGGGGTTCTCATCCATCCACATCACCTTCTAGAAGCCTTTAGCAAAAGCCCTAAAAGGTGGCTTCCAAAAATTATCCAAAAAGCACTTTCACTATTCACGACGACATTTTTCAGCGTCCGTTCGAACTGAAAATATTTATGTGGGCTTAGAACAATTCTAGTACCCACTAAAATAATTTTCAACGCGTTCTGGAACAATTCCAGATTAGTGATTTTCATCTGCGAAAAGCATCTGAAGCGGTTCCGGCAGCTCCGAAACATTTCCGGTTTTTCTTCCAGAAAATTCCCAGAAGTTTCCAGAATGATTCTGGCACCCTCCAAGAATTATCAGGCATGTGCCGAAACCAATTTGACTTAATGGTATCCTCTGAATCAACTTTTCAGTTTCACCGGAACTCATCCGGTGACCTCTCTCTGCGGAACTTTTCCGCTGTCCGAAACTTTTCGGTGTCCGAAACTTTTTCGGTGATTTTCTCTCAGACTCCCTGTCTAGTATTCAGCAGATAGATGACCCTTAAGCGTGTGACCCTATAGGTTCGGTGAAGTATAGACATGACACGGAACCCCTTCCGATCAATGATCAACATCGGAGCCGTGGACACCCATATTGACCCCTATACCCACACGAATGAATATTCGAGTGAACCTCCAGTTGCCGTGTGCTATTCCTGTTGCTTCGCGATATGTTACAAATACCTGAGGTGAGACATGTTGTGTAGGAGATATGCCCTAGAGGCAATAATAAATGTTATTATTTATCTCCGTGTTCATAATTAGGTTTATGTTCCATGCTATAACTGCTGTGGTTCCCGAGCCCGTATATCCATAAAGGCTCTGGGGAAAACCCATGTGCACGTGTGGAATAATAAACGGTAAAATGTATTCCTAGTCATGCCTCTAAGACTAGCTCAAGTGTTGCATGATGATTATGTTTTCCCAATCATGGGCATGTCTATGCCATCAACTTTGAGGGCACAATGTTAGAAGAACATTTGTGTTGAATCGACCCGATTGGTGTTATGCTATGAGATTCATTCGTCACAAGTTAATGGTTAATAACACAGAGATGGTTAACGTTTGCATGATTCCTCAGACCATGAGAGTATCGAGTTTCTTCATGCTTGCTTCATGAACTTTGGGGTTTGTTAAACGTCATCCGTAAATGGGTGGCTATTACGGCGGCTTATGGGTTCATGGGAAAGTATGTCAAGTAACTTGATAGCTCAAGATTGGGATTTGCTCCTCCGACGATGGAGAGATATCTCTGGGCCCTCTCGGTGTTACGGTATCCATCATCGTCTGGCCAGACACTTTGTGATTTGATCACGGGGATGCCGGAACACGGTAACGAGAAAAGAGAACAATACCGGTAACGAGGTAACTAGCATAGTGGACAAGTTGTTGATCCACGGGAATGCCAACATGTCTCACCTCAGGTATTTGTAACATATCGCGAAGCAACAGGAATAGCACACGGCAACTGGAGGTTCACTCGAATATTCATTCGTGTGGGTATAGGGGTCAATCTGGGTGTCCACGGCTCCGATGTTGATCATTGATCGGAAGGGGTTCCGTGTCATGTCTATACTTCACCGAACCTATAGGGTCACACGCTTAAGGGTCATCTATCTGCTGAATACTAGACAGGGAGTCTGAGAGAAAATCACCGAAAAAGTTTCGGACACCGAAAAGTTTCGGACAGCGGAAAAGTTCCGCAGAGAGAGGTCACCGGATGAGTTCCGGTGAAACTGAAAAGTTGTTTCAGAGGATACCATTAAGTCAAATTGGTTTCGGCACATGCCTGATAATTCTTGGAGGGTGCCAGAATCATTCTGGAAACTTCTGGGAATTTTCTGGAAGAAAAACCGGAAATGTTTCGGAGCTGCCGGAACCGCTTCAGATGCTTTTCGCAGATGAAAATCACTAATCTGGAATTGTTCCAGAACGCGTTGAAAATTATTTTAGTGGGTACTGGAATTGTTCTAAGCCCACATAAATATTTTCAGTTCGAACGGACGCTGAAAAATGTCGTCGTGAATAGTGAAAGTGCTTTTTGGATAATTTTTGGAAGCCACCTTTTAGGGCTTTTGCTAAAGGCTTCTAGAAGGTGATGTGGATGGATGAGAACCCCCTTTGGGTGGGCCCTCATGGGGGAGTGGCCGGCCACACTAGGGGCTCCACCTTGGAGCCCCTCTTGTTCCTTGGTTTCTCCTTTAGGTCCTTGTGGAAGGACTTCCCTCATATGCCTTTGGGTTTTATTGGATAACTACCCTACCCCTTGGCTTTCCTATAAATAGAGGTGGAGGGGCAGCCCTCCACACTCATCCCTTGCTCTCATACACATGCCAAGATGTTATCTGGCTTCTCTCTCCCTCCCACGAAAAGAGTTTCGTAGAGCCGAAAGGCTGTCTGGGTTCCGGCAGGAACTAGTTCTGGACGGCGAAGCCCTGCCGGATAGGTGACACCGTATGTGTGCAACTCTGTAGAGAGGTCGTAGTTTCGATCTTAGTGCCCGAGGGGCTGTTCATGAGTGCCTCCTGAAGGGCTGTCCAAGTGACGGTCCAAGTTCTGTGAGTCCTCCCGAAGGGCTGTCCGAGTGACCGTTCGAGTTTCGAAGGTCCTCCCGAAGGGCTGTCCGCGACACCGTTCGGGGGACTGTTCGACCGCCTCCCGGAGGGCTGTCCGAAGGGAAGACGAGGGTATACATCCTCGCGGTTGGGAGGTTGTAAATCCTAGCTGCGGGGATCTGCACCGCCGATCGTCATCGACTCTACTTCCGCTGCGCTACGAGTCGGTAACGAAATGATCAAACCTTGTATGCAGTCTCCATAGTGGTCCTGGGCTGGTGCGTAGGTCGGAAATATTTTTGTTTTCTGCTGCGTTACCCTACAAATTTTTCCCCGTTGAATAGGCTATGATTCTATGGATCCTTACACCGTAGCCCCTCAATCAGGACTGAATGAATTCTTTATCAGACTCTAGCTCAACCTTCAACTTACTTAATGATAGATGATCAGTCCACCCTGGCGCCCCATCAACTTTAAGCTCCCATGTGCACCATCTTGAATCAACCACGCGGCATAGACTTGTCAAAGTCACACAAGCCCTCGGGCCTGCGCTACGTGTTTTCGCCTAGAAGTTAGTGACTATCAGCATCACACTCCTATGTCATCGTTGACGATCCCACCACCATCTTTTGTTCCAACCGACTCACGTTGATCCATCAGACTGTCTAGTCTGACCCAGCTAAACTTTTCCGGCTGCATGCCACGCTCCAGGCTCCCAAATCATCCTCCGCGAATTATAACCCATCACATGATAATTAGTCTGATGCTCGTAGTTGATCATCCGAGGACCAAGCAATCACACGAGGTACAACACCATCCGGGCGACATCTTGCACCATTGTGAGGGCACCACTTCGTTGGCAGCATCCTGTCGCTGGATCACTGCAGTGTCATGTCATATATGATATATGTATGCTCCTAAGCTTGGGTAAAAGGCATCTGATCGATGTCAAGTAAGTTTCGATAAAAGAAGTCTGATCGATGTCACGAAAGAGTGAAATAAGCATCCAAAACTCATAATTTTAATGAGAGGCTTACAGAGACCCCATCATGGTTTATGTATTACAAACAGAAGAGTGCAAAGGAAACGTACTTTGTGTTGATGCCCTATTCTTTTATATATACACTAGATGACCCGTTGCGCCCATGGCGCAAAAAGCGAGAGCGAGCCGAGTATTTAAACCATGCATATGGGATTGATTCATAACCGACTTAATAGATACTTATATTCCATTACATAGTAGCTGGATAGCTTAAAAAAAGTAGTGAGATACTTGATAATAGCATACTTGGGGACATAGAGTATTTGATCCCGAGCTCATATGCTCCTGCATGAACAGTAAAATCGAAAAAAATAGTAAAAAAATTCAAAAAAATCTGAATTTTTTTTGTGATGAACATTGATAAATTTTCTAACTGCGTGCAAAATTTCAGGTCGAAATGACATTCATGGAGGTCTGGGCAAAAAAAATAAAATCGATGGTCCAAAAAGACTATTGTTGGAAGCATTTTGGAGCATCGATTTTGTTATTTTTGCCCAGACCTCCACGAATGTCATTTCAATCTGAAATTTTGCACGCACTTAGAACATTCATCAATGTTCATCATAAAAAAATTTCAGATTTTTTTGAATTTTCTTACTATTTTTTTCGGTTTTACTGTTCATGCGGGAGCATATAAGCTCGGGATCAAAAGAGGACTTTCGCATACTTGGGCTTTCTAAAAGCAAGCTATGTCAGCAGAGATGCATTGCCTGAGTCTTGTACCTGCCGCCAGCAAGAAAGGACAAGAAGTGAAGGCCATAATAGGGTTACTGAATGACCGTAAGTTAAACTTACAGATAACAGAAAAAACCTTAATCCAATTGAAGGGTAAATATTCGAGAAACAACAATGGATATCAACTCTATTTGACTTTGAATTGTTAATCAAGAATAGATGCTTTTCTTCATTCCTTAATATTTTTTCATTAATACTTTGTTCTTCAATGAATTATGTGAGGAATAAGATATAACAAACAAAATGGGGTAACAATACTTAAATGATTGCTTGGTTACTTTACTTGAGCGTAAATTCTTCATATAATTAAAGGAAGACGCGATCGTTTCTTGTTTTCGAAAGGGAGATCGTAAAGTTATATTATTATTCTCCTTCTTCTTGCAATGTAACCACTACAAAGAGCAATGTATAGTTTCATTGTCATTATTATGAATTTCTTATGTCTTATATGGTTGTGCGTAAAAATTAATCTCTGCATACCCACGTCGGAAATCCTAACTCCGCCATTGGACAAGAATTTGGATTCCCTCCATGTTCCCATGACCACCGCTCTCAGACCCTCTTTTCTTCCTCTCCTTGACTCACTTCCACCGCTTTATTAGCTGAAACATCATATGCATTCGTACTTTCCACCTTCTCCTATCAAAACATTTAGGCAGGCCAAAATGAAGAGGAAGGAGTGCCTAAGATCGATAGGAATGTGAGACATCGGTAAAACACAAAGAAATTTTCTACCTCTGACACTGGAGGAGAAATCGAGCTCTAGACTTTCCTCTATGATCCTATTCCCAATGCTGTTAGAGTCTCTCTCTTCCTCTTCTTGGCTCACTCTTGAGCCCTTAAACTACACACATTTAACAATATATAGCTCATACTATTGAACAATTTTCTGAAGTAGGTCTCTACTACATTCTTCTATGATCTACAGATACTCTGCCAGTAATAATAAAGCAACTAAATCATTGCACCTACTGCATGGTGCACCATATATCATTGGAGTCAATAATGGCATGGACACATAACACTCAATGTAAAAATAGTCTAACCCCGGGTGGTGCATTTATAAGAAGGGTAAGGAAAGGGAACCACTCTATTGGATTCGTATTAGGAGTGAGCAGGGAGAGTGGAGAACATGACACATCACATATGTGCACAAAATTTCCACAAGCATCGCACTTCGACCCGGTTAACAAGGAACCTCCAACTACCATCTCATGGATTTTCATTCTAATCACAAACAAGCACAGTGATATGACCATAGACCATACAATTTCATATACATTGCATGTTGGCGCTTTTATTTATTGAGCCCCCATCAACAGAACCAACTAAAGAAGAGGTCAATTTGGTTATGTACCAACTCATATTGCTTCATGTGTGCAGTCAAGTTTATCGGGTCCTGGTGTTTTTAATGGGTGGAGTTTAATCCATATGGCTTTGATCTGATCGGTGCAAGAGAAATTTCATTCGATATGGAGTCAGTACCACATCGAACGTTTTCGTTCGATCAATTTGATGGTTCGCAGGGAACATTTCGTTCGATCTGAGAGATACCCAGATCGAATGTCCTTTCATTATTGGGGTCCTTTAATTTTTGGAGTCAGTCGCATGCATGGAGTACTAGTCACATTATTCGTTAGTCTATCTTTTTTGGTTAGGTAAGATAAGCGGATCATATGTAATCAGTGTGGACGAATCATTAATTAGTAAAATCTATATTAGTTTGGATAGAAGAGAGAAAGAGAGTGTTTCGTAGTCGGTTTGCTTATGTTTGGGTCGCCTCTAAAAGAGGCTGGGTACGACTATGTAAGGCACAATTTTGTTCTTATCGGAGTTGATAAAAATACCAGAAAAGTATCATGTTCGGGTACACCAAATATCTTTGTTCGTTTGCTAATATTTGAGAGATTTAGTTGTTGCTACACATGCAGTTCGATCTGATCGATTCCGTTCATAATTTGTATTCTTTGGTCTTCTTGCATATTGCTTGATCCGAAGAATCGTTATACTACTTTTACGTACTATAACGTTGTGACGATCGTTCGTCCACGTTCTTGCTATTTCATAGAGTAATGTGAAAGATTCGGCCAAAAAAAAGACTCAACGCCAAGTCAAGTTACTCCACACAGTTAACAGATATTGATAAATTCCTATTGGAAATAAATAAGCAAAGCATGTGCCATGTTTACTCCAAGGAACAGGAGTTCCAACAAGAAATCAAAACATGCCAATCTAGAACATGCTTAATTTAGAGGCATGGGAGGCACAGCAAAACACAAAACAATCATGGCCCTGAAATTTAGAGGCCAAGAAGTCTAGGCTTTCCTCCATATTCTCATGACCATTGCTCGGAAAAGGAACTTAAGTTATCACAAAAACAGTGAAAGGAACAAAGCATTAGAAGTAAATCAGAAGCACAACAAGAAACTAAAACTGAAGCACGCAGATGTATATTGTAATTCCATTCACAACATTATTGTAGATCATAAGGGAGAGGAAGGAACACCTAAGAACAATTGGCATGGGAGGCATCGGGAAAATTCCAAAACAAATGTTGGACCCTAGTTGGACAGGGCCATACTAGTTTAGGCCTTCCTCCATGTTCCCATGTCCAATGTTCTTAGATGCTCATTTTCTTCCTCTTCCTGATTTGCCATCACTTCCCCATCATCTAAATCCAAATGCGCACATTTGTAAAATTAATTGCACAAGCAAATAGGAAAAGGAAGGAATACCTAAGAACAATAGGCATGGGAGGCATCAGGAAAACACAAAACAATCTTTGCCCCTTAAGGGGCCAAGAAATCTAGGCTTTCCTCCATGCTCCCATGCCCACCGCTCTGAGATACTCATGGCTCCCTTTTCCCTACTCGCTCTCAAAGCCTCATGACCTAAACTGTACAATTTATTAAGCTTTCATCATGGAAACACTACCTCATGGGGTAAAAGGAAGGAGAATGAGAACCTAAGAACAATAGAAATGAGAGGCAAGGGGAAACACCGAGGTAGATATCCATCACTGTTTCTAGAGGCTCAGACGAATAGCTCTGGGTTTTCTCTATGTTCCCATTCTCACTCTTCGACTAGCTATTTCTCCCTCTTCCTAGCTCACATTGAACTAGTATTACAACAAAAGAGCTTGAACTTGTGAGGTATATATAGGCCTTTTATGAAGTGCTTTAGAGTGTAAACTGTGCTGAAACTTGTAAGCGGAATGCTGAAAACAATGAAAACACATGAGTATCTCCATTGTGCACCATAGTGTATCATTGAATGACACTGGGCCATGTAACATCTATTTCTAATATGGGCACATGGAGGGAGATCTTTTTCTCATGCATAGCTAAAGAGAAAAAGAGTTTTCCTTGACCCTGAACTTGCATTTACAACAAGTTGAAAGGTAATAAACCATATGGTACTTCAGTATATTTTACGAGATCAAGGTAGACGAAGAGAGAATAATCCATGTGATGGAAGATCACCAGAATCAAGCAAATAAATGTCAAAATTACAGACCACTATAAAATGCCTTGAACTAGGCACTAGTACAGGAACCCCCAATTATCAGCGCGCGTAAGTGCCTACTAGCAGGGTTTGGCCGGCGCGCTGCTAGTACGACGCCGCTGGTAACAGGATACTAGCAGTGCTCGGGCCGAACAGTGATGGTAAGGTAGAAACTAGCAGCGTTTGACGAGCGCATGCCGCTGTTAGGTCCCGATCTAATAGTAGCGTTCGTTTTCCGCAATGAGGGAAAGGAGGCTCTGCTTATTAGATCGTACGCCGAGGCGGTTGCCTATTGGATCGTGCACGCAGGCTTGGCGTAGGATGAGACGGTCAATGACTTCTCGTTATTCCTGCCAAAGCTCTCTTTTGCTCCATCGTACGACGATGCCCCAGGTACCCGGACCTTCCTTCTGGACAGCCCTTGCTAGTCGGGCATGTCTTGGCAGTCCGTGCCGGCCTCACTCCAGGTCATCAGCATCATCACTGGCACGTATCTAGCATGTCATAGCATGTGAGGATCCATCTATATTTTTAAGTTGGTCATGACGATGCCCCATCCGCGCCATCACACCTGTCCATCATTACGACAAAGGCAGCATGGGGTCCATCCATTTCATAGGACGTATCCCTGGTAGACTATGGTACTCACAAGACAAAAGTACCTGGAACATGTCCGCTACACACCCATGGATGCAAACATGAAGCAGGTGCCCGACACGATCCAACCT
Source organism: Thinopyrum elongatum (assembly GCA_011799875.1). Taxonomy (NCBI): domain Eukaryota; kingdom Viridiplantae; phylum Streptophyta; class Magnoliopsida; order Poales; family Poaceae; genus Thinopyrum; species Thinopyrum elongatum. The sequence continues at coordinate 34,825 of JAAAXO010000325.1, forward strand.
GGCCCATGCCAACATCCGAATAATTTGCGAAGCCAGACAACTAAATTTCGACGATGCATGGGTTGATCGTTGCCCTTGTCCTTCTTTTTCCGGCCAGAGCAACCCAGTAGCCAAGTAGCACACCCCGACACAAACCAGAAAGAAGACAAGGAAGAAAGAACCAAGCAAACGATCAACCGATCGAGGGGAAGAACACTATCAAAGGGCGCACGCAGAACACACGCACAACAAAACGATGGAGAGGCAGAATGCGGTGTCCAAATGCCGGTCAGGCATTCCAAAACACAACATCCGGGCAGGGGCCACAACGGTAGCAGACCGGATGCCAAAGGCACCTCCACTTCCGCAATGCAAGCACCAACACAACGCAGGTTGACCAAAAGCGTCATCCGGGAAGGCGTCGTGAAGGAACGCCCGTCCCATCTTCACCGTGGGATCTCTGCAACCCGAGGTGGGTCCCGTGGCAGCAATCGCTTTGTCGTCACGTGCCATCCCGTGTCCAGGCAGCGTGATTGTCATTGCTACGTCCGGCCGCGTCGGCTGTACCGGGCGCTCATTAAGCTCGTTCATGGCCGTTGAATGCGAAAAATCAACATGTAACAAATCCAAAAGCTTCAGTTTTGTTCCAATGAACGCAAGCAGCAAATCGGTTGCGCTGCGACTTACATTCATAGAACATCAAAAACTAATTACAACCATGAGCACGTCGGCGACGATGAATAACAGATGCCAAGACCACTTCGGCCTCCCCTTGGATCCCACGGACACCATCAACGTGCCGGCCACCGGCACGGACACGCCCACGGCCAACGCCATGGGCATGGCCCTGGGAATCTCCATAGGCATGGCCAACGCCCTTTATGAACACGTTTATGGTGTGGTGATGCTCGTCCTCCAGCTCCACTAACCGCTGTCTCCCTCGTGAGCAAGCCCACCTACACAGTCTCCACAATGGCCAGCTCCATCTCTGCCCATGAGCCAGCGAGAAGATCAACTTGGGGCTGTTCCACCGGGTAGGCCATCGACGAGGAGGCAGAGAATAGATCTAAGAGTCATACGGTAGTAGACCAAGAAAGTACCCCACCAGATGCTGCGTTTATACGCCAAAGCCAACACCAATTAAAAGGCAATTGTAGAAATGCCCGTTCAAAAGGTGAGCCTACCCAGCTGGCTATGCGGTGTGAGAGATAAGACACGTAATCAAACACGATGAAGAACGAAAACAAGCAAGGACATCAGATTTTAACGTTGAAAACCCATCCAACACAAAGGGGAAAAGGATTCCCCTTCCACGCTCTCCCCCCCCCCCCCCACAGACACACACATTCGCCACGGCCTCGCCATATCAGCTGCTCCTTCGCGCGGAGTGGCTGAGTGGACAGTGGAGGGAGGAGGAATGGCTGTGGTATACCAGGTTAGCGCACGTGCAGAATCAAAATTGCTCTAGTTGAAGAACGAACAAACACTCTTTCTATTGAGCAGAAGCATCATCACTACACTCACTCAGATCAGTTCAACCCTGTAAGCATTTTTTGTGACAGGCTATCGAAGTACAGGCTAGCATGCTGAAACTGAAGGCAAAGCTACTCCAGGCTTCCTCTGGTGTTGGTAGTTGGTGCATGCGAGTTAGTCAATAAGCCAGGTTCATCTTGAGTTGGTGAACTGGTGATCGTGGTGATAATGGCGCTCGCGTACGGCAGGCAGGTGAAGTTGAGGCTGGTACTTCGGAGAGGATTGTATTCCGGCGGAGGCAACGGCGATTGCCCGGTCCTCCTGTTTCCTGTAGCGTTCTCACCTGCCGGGGAAGAGAAACGCATGGCGTCGATGGATCGAGATGCTGGTCGTCGAGTCGGGGCAGACCTCCAAAACGCAGCGCATGGATGGGAGACGAACGAGAAGGACGATGACGACTCCCGTCCGGCCGGTGCCCAGTCGGACCGCCGGAGCCAGAGCACACGATGGAACGTGGTCTCCTCCCCGGCCGGCCGGGTCATGGAGATTGTATAAGTGGGTCCGTCTATGTTACATCTAGACGTGAGATAATATCTTACATTTGTTTAATTTAATTTGTCAAAGTCCAAAAAAAAAAATCCCAGCTCGCCCCGCACGTCCCGCCTATCCGTGTATCTGATCGCTAGCTGTGCACAACGCATGTGCGATGGTGCAGCTGGCCGTGGCTGTAGCTTATGCAGTGTTGGATGTATGCGATGCAGTGTTGTAGCTTATGCGTCCGGTAGCAAACTTTTACAAGTATGTCTTTGAGCTCTAGCTTCTAATAGGCTAACAACGATTTGTTTTTTTTTTGCCTTATTTTTCAAAAAAAAAATATTCATGAATTAATATATATGTTTTCAAATTAGATTTTTTTTAACGAATACAAAAAATGTTTTAATATACGATGAACAATCCTTTAACATATGATGACCATTTTCTGAATATACACTAACTTTTTTAACTATAAATTGGACATTTTTAATATACAGTGAGCTTTTTTATATATGATGAACTTTTTTGATTACACACAATGACTATTTCTTTAATATGCACTGAACATTTTTTAGTACATACTCCTCTTTTGAGATACGATAAACTTTTTCGAATATATGGTGAACATTTTTATAATATGCACTAAATTATTTTAAAACTCATACTGAACAATTGATTGTGCATTCAATAATTGTTCATGTAGTAGAAAAATATTCACGATATTCAAAATTTGTTTGCAGATTCAGAAAATGTTCGCCGATTCAAGAAAATATATTCACAAATTTCTGAAATATTCATAATTTGAAAAGATTTAGGAATTATAAAAAAAGAAAAAGGAAGGGAAATGAAAGAAAAAAAGAATTTTAAGAAACAAACTATAGTCCCTGTTGCAAGTCGAGGGTGGACTTGCAATTAGGAGGGCAAACACTATGGGCCTAGTTGTGAGTCGAGGTTGGACTTACAATTGGAACAAGTACACGAAACTACGATGCCCGTTGTGAGTTGAGGGTGAACTTGCAACTAGGATTGAAACAAACGGACCAGTTGTCAGTCAGAGGTTGTATTTGCAACTGGGACAATAACAAAACCATGACCCAAGTTACGAGTCAAAGGTCTACTTGCAATCGGGATGAAAACAAACTATGTCTTAGTTGCGAGTCGAGGATGGACTTGCAACTAGGACAACTACACAAAACTATGATGCCAGCTGCAAGTCGAGGGTGCATAAGCAAATGGCAAAACAAACGACCCAGTTGCGAGTCAGAGGATGGACTTGCAACATGGATAACAACAAAACTATAGGCCCAGTTGCGAGTCGAGGATGAACTTGCAACTGAGACAACTAAAAAACTACGAGTCGAGTTGTGAGTCAAGGGTAGATTTGTAATTGGGATGAAACAAACAACATGCCTAGTTGCGAGTCAATAGTGGATTTGCAACTGGGACAACTACACAAAACTACGATGTACATTGTGAGTTGAGGGTGGACTTGCAACCGGGATGAAAACAAACGGCCCAGTTGCGAGTCAGAGGTTGGACTTGCAACTGAGACAACAACAAAACCATGACCCAAGTTACGAGTCGAGGTGGACTTGCAACTGGTATGAAAAAAAAACAACGGCGTAGTTGCGAGTCGAGGATTGACTTGCAACTGAGACAACTACACAAAACTACGATGCCAATCGTGAGTTGAGGGTGCACTTGCAACTGGCAAAACAAAAGGCCTAGTTGTGAGTCGGAGGAACAGGGTCAACAACAAAACTATAGGCCGAGTTGCGAGTAGAGAGTGGACTTGCAACAGGGACAACTACAAAACTGCAACCCCAGTTGTGAGTCAAGGGTGTACTTTCAATTGGGGTGAAACAAACAACAAGCCTAGTTGCGAGGCAACCGCGGAGTTTGTAGCTGGGACAAATACACAGAACTACTATGCGAGTTGTGAGTCGAGGGTGTACTTGCATAGGGATGAAAACAAACGGGCCAGTTGCGAGTCGGGGGCTGGACTTACAACTGGAATAACAACAAAACCATGCCGAAGTTGCGAGTCGAGGATGGACTTGCAGCTGGGATGAAAACAAACTATGGTCCAGTTGCAAGTTGAGGACGGACTTGCAGCGGGGATAACTACACAATACTACAATGCCATCTACGAGTCGAGGGTGAACGACAAAACAAACAGCCCAGTTACGAGTCGGAGGGTGGACTTGCATCAGCGACAACAACAAAATTATGGGTCCAGTTGTGATTCGTGAGTGGACTTGCAATAGAGACAATTACAAAACTACAAGCCCAGTTGCGAGTCAAGGGTGGAGTTGTAACTGGGATGAAACAAAGAATAGGCCTAGTTGCGAGTCAAGGGCGGACTTGCAACTAGGGAAACTACACAAAAGTACGATACTATTTGCGAGTCGAGGGTGGACTTACATTTGTCACAAATGACAAACTATAAGCCCAGTTGCGAGTCGAGCATGGATTTGCAACTGGGATAAAAACAAAACACATGGCCAATTGCAAGTCGATGGTGGACTTGCAATTGGGACAACTACGAGCTAGTTGCGAGTCAATGGCGGACTTGCAACTGGCATAACTACGAATCTACGAGCCCAGTTGCGATTAAAGGGTCAACTTGCAATTGGGTTGAAACAAACCACAGGCCCAATTGCGATTCAAGGGTGGACTTGCAATTATAATGAAAAAGAAAAACATAGGCTCAAGTTGCGAATCAAGGGTTAGTTGTCAACTCAGACAACTACAAACCTAGTTGTGAGTAGAGGGTGGACTTGCAATTGGGACAACTACGAAACTACGAGCCTAGTTGCGAGTCAAGGTTCGACCAAGGGTGGATCTGCAACTGGGATGAAAAACTAAAAATAGCCTGAGTTGCGAGTCAAGGATGAGCCTGCAACTGAGATGAAACAAACTATGGACCTACTTGCGAGTCGATGGTGCACTTGCAACTAGAGGTAGAGTGGCAACTAGGGTGAAATGGTTGATCTCCTAGTTATGTGTTGAGGATGGACTTACAAATGGGAGAAAAATGGTTTGGGCCCAATTGCGTATCGATGGTGGACTTGTAACAGGGACAAAAAAGGACGGCCCCCAATTGCATGTTGGGTGTGAAGTTGCAACTGGGAAAAAATGAGTCACCCCCCCAAGTTGCCCGTCGAGGGTGGATGTGCAATTCGGACAAAAAATGGGTGAAGCCTAATTGTCAATCGAGGGTGGGCTTGCAACTAGGAAAAAAGGTCCGCAATTGCATATTGAGGGCGGAGTGCAACTTGGACAAAAAGGGTTTGGCTCCCAGTTGCATGTCGAGGGTGGACATGCAAATATTACAAAAAAGGGGTTCGCGCCTAGTTGTGCGTCGAGGGTGGACTTTTGATTCGGACAAAAGAAAGGCATGCCTCCCAGTTGCATGTCGGGGGTGGAGTTACAACTGAAACAAAAAGGTTGCCCCTTCCCCAATTGTGTGTCGAGGGTGAACTTGCAGGTGAGAGAAAAATGGTCCAGGCCTAGTTGCGTGTTGAAGATATATAGACTTGCAACTGGGGCAAAAAATGTTGCATATTATGGGCGAAGTTACAGTTAGGATAAAAAAAGGCAGACCCCTAGTTGCATGTTGACGGTGAACTTGCAACTGAAACAAAAATTACTTGGGCCAGTTGCATATCGAGCGCAAGTTAGAGCCACAAAACTTGTCTCTTCGACATCTAACTTGAAAACAAAATAGAGATAAGCAACGACAAGTGACATCGGTTGTCTCCTGAACTTCTACAAGGCAAGTCAGATGAATTGGCCCAAAGAACACAACCATAAAAAGGCTCGACAAAAAAACATGCAATGCAAACTATCCAACAAGTGAACAAAAGAAAACAAGGCAACATAGAAATACATCGGCTGACGATGTGCGATCAAGATTTTGCAAGAAAATTACAACATCAGGATCCAACAAAACAACAATTTAGATGACACATTGAAGAATCACATCTTGATGAATCTTAGAAAAAATGCGAGACAATGTCAAAATGAACTAAAAAGGCAACTAGGACGAAACAAACTCTGGGCCGAGTTGTGGGTCAAGGGTGTAATTGTAAATGGGATAAAAAAACAAAATATAGGCTCCAGTTGGGGTGGGCTTGGAACTCGGACCACTAGGAGCTCAGTTGCGATTTGAGGGTGGACTTGCAACTAGGACATCTACAAAACTACGAGTCAAGGGTTGACTTGCAACTGGAATGAAACAAACTATGGTCCTAGTTGCGAGTCAAGGGTGGACTTGCAACTGGGAATAAAACGAGAGGAAAACCAATGAAGAAAAAATGCTAAAATAAAAATCATGAAGAAAAAAAACAAAAAAAAATATCCTAGCTACTTGGGCCGGCTCATCTGTGATTTATTCGCTGTCGAGGGGTCGACTTACAACTAGGACAAAAAAAGATCGGACCCCAAGTGGCGAGTCGAGGATGGACTCGCAAGTGGGACAAAAAATGTTGGGCCCCAGTTGCGTGTCGAGGATGGACTTGCAACTGGGACAAGAAAAGCTCGAGCCCCAGTTACGAGTTGACGGTGGACTTGCAACTGAGATAAAAAAAGGTCGGGCCCCAGTTGCGAATTGAGGATGGGCTTGCAATTGAGAGTAAAAAAATCAGGCCCCAGTTGCGAGTCAAGGGTGGACTTGCAACTCGGACAAAAAAGGTTGGGCCTTAGTTGCGAGTCTAGAGTAGACTTGCAACTCGGACAAAAAAGGTTAGACTCTAGTTGTGAGTCGAGGGTGGACTTGCAACTTGGACAAAAGAAAAAGGTCTAACCCCATTTGTGAGTCAAGAGTGGACTTGCAACTAGGACGAAAAAGGTTGGGCTCCAGTTACAAATCGAGCTTGGACTTCCAACTAGGAAAAAAAAGGTCGTACCCAAGTTGTAAGTCGAGGGTGGACTTGCAATTAGGAAAAAAAATGTCGGGCCCAGTTGCGAGTCCAGAGTGGAGTTGCAATCAAGAAAAAAGGTCGGGCCCCAGTTGCGACTCGAGGGTGGACTTGCAACTGAAACAAAAAAAGGTTGGACCCCCAGCTGCGAGTTGAGGGTGGACTTGCGACCGGGACAAAAAAAGTCAGGTCCTAGTTGTGAGTCATGGGTGTGATTGCAACTGGAAAAAAATGGTTGTGCTCCAGTTGCGAGTCGAGGGTGGACTTGCAACTAGAAAAAAAGATCGGTGCCCAGTTGCGATTTGACGGTGGACTTGCAACCAGGACAAAAAAATGTTGGGGCACAGTTACGTGTCGAGGGTGGGCTTGCAAAATGGGAGAAATGGGCCAGGCGCAGTTGCATATCGAGGATGGACTTGCAACTGGGATAAAAACAAGCGGCCACTCGGTTGCATGTTGAAGGCGGAGTTGCAAATGGGGACAAAAATGGGCATCGAAGATGAACTTGCAATTCGGACAAAAATGGTTAGGGCTGTGTTGTCTAACTACAGTGGATTTGCAGCTACGACAAAAAAGGGTGAACTTGCAACTATGGACAAAAATGGTTGCCCCACCAAAAAAATGTTGCATGTCGAGGGTGCGGACTTGCAATTAGGATAGAAAAAAGGTGAGCTCGCAGTTGCATGTCGGGCGTGGAGTTGCAACTGGGACAAAAGGGTCAGACCCAAGTTGCATATCGAGAGGGTGCATTTACAACTAAGACAAAAAATGAATCGGCCTTAGTTGTGTATCGAGGTATGGACTTGCAACTGGGACACAAAAGGCGGCCTAGTTGCATGTCAGGGATGGAGTTGCAACTCGGATAAAAAAGGGTCACTGAATGAAAACCACAAAACCACAAAATCTCTAAATGAAGATAGGGCAAACGAGACAAAGATGGATCCGAGGTCACTCATCGCATTATCGTTGACTACCATCTTCTTCATCGCAAGGACAAAGATTGAACCCCCAGTCGACTCCTCTCTTCCTACCCGCTCAGCTCTACTCAAAGACAAAGAGAAATGGGAGAGAGACAAATGACGAATCGAGCCGAGAAGGCAACGATAAGCTCGTATCTTTAACTTATACAACACACGCCAAAAAGAAATAGGCCCGAGATCGCGCCACGAAGGGGCCCAACAAAAGACACATGTGCGAACGGGCCGCCAGGTGGACACCGAACGTATGGCGAGACACGGGAGTATGGGACGCTCGACAAAACAACCCACGATCAAGATTTGCACAACATTCAAAGCGAACATGTCCAACAGTGAGGAAATTAGAATAGATATTGCTAAATCTGTTTAAAATAATTCATGAATTTAAAACAAATAAATAAAGATGGGAAATATAAATAAAAAACAAAATTAGAAAAGGAGAAAATTCAAAATAAAAATAATTTTTTTATAAAAATCATGAATTTAAAACAATTGAATTTTAAAAGTTCATAAATTTAAAGCAAATAAATTCAAAGTAAAAAATAAAGTGAAAAGAAAAATGAAAATGATACAACTCGACTCGTACATTTCTACCCCGCACCCTTCAAGTGAAAACAACGCAAAATGCCCGCTCTTTGTTTAAATTTAGGAGACAAAAATTATGGTTTTTGTTCAAAGTTACATTAGTACAAATAAAGAAAAGAAAAAAATAGGAAAACATGCGCTGCCAAGTTGCTGAAGTTTGGAACTCTTCCCTTACATATATGCATAAACTGTATGTCGTAGTTGTTGCGGCAGTGTGGGAAAAAAATCAACACAAACATTTCCCGAGCAACAAAGAAAACATGGATGAAAAATGTACTGTTCACTTTGTCACACCCAAATGCATACATTTTTTGTTAGTCCGATCCTCTCTAAGCGCACAAAACTGGAGTCAGTAAAAAAATACAAAAAATCTGAAGCCCACAACATAGGGACGAATATGGCCAAACGAAAAGCTGAAAAACACAAACAAAGCACAAGGTTCAGCAGTACTAAAGCAACGCAACGCAGCCCACCAGGTAAAAACACATATGCAGCCTGTGAGGCAACCGAAACACAACGCAGCGCCGGAGCGAACGTATTTAAGCTAGCAAAGTATCATGAATCTTAAAGACAGAAGACATCCAATGACTCTAGACTTAGATGTGAAATAGTCACGTCTAGATGTGAAATAACAAATCTGATTATATAATATTGGCACGAGGAGAGGAGGAGGAATCGGAGAAAAAGCCTGCTTTTTTTTTTTTTTGCTGGGAATCGACGGCACGGCACGGCGGCCTTGTTGACTGTCCGGAGACGAGGAAGAGAGGAGGTCGATTCGGTGCAGGTGGACGTACGACGGCGAGTTATGCTAGCTGGATGAGCCGTAGTCGGAGGCGGCCGGGGAAGACGGGAAGCACGCCGATGGACGCGCGCGTGGTTCCGTTCCTCTCTTGGGGCGTCGGACGAGGTTAAGCTAGTCGCCGGCGTGGTCGACGGAACTCGCGTAGTGGAGTTGTAGGAGGATCCCGGCAGGCCGGATGGGGAGCCCTGGCACCGGCCGGCTCGCAGCATGCGACGTGGGGTTGATGCGGAGAGAGAGATCGAATAAGTAATTTTCCCGGAGCCGGGACATACCGGTGTTGGATCCACCCTTTGTCCATTTCGTTAAGATCCGTGCCACCTTCGTCTGTATAAACTAGTAATTGCAGTCCCAACTTTATACATTGGTAATACAAGTGTGAGTCTCTTTACATGCAACAACTTTTGTCAGGGGAAAGGACACTTTCATGCATGGTACATATATTATCTCCCTCTCTCTCCCACCGTAAGACCTCTATTTAATTTCTTTGGAAAAAATTTGGATGATAAAAATGTTTTGAATCTAAACTCTGTTTTTGGAAAAAAAATTATATATTTGAGTTCAAGGCGACAAGACCTTTGAAACAAGACCGACCTTGATATATTTTAAACAATTTGAATTTTATAGTTACAGCTACTTTTTTTTTAGCATCTGTAACCTTTATTAAAATTGGATGTTAATAGGGTTACACATAATGTCGGGTGTAGTAACAAGCCACAAGTGGCGCCCGGTAGACAAAGAAATCGCTGCTTTTGCAAGAGCATGCGCTTCAACATTAAACCTCCTATTCTCATGTAGAAAACGAATATCCTGAACGTAACTAGAACGATGATTCATCTCACTCAAAACCGATGTGTAGAGACAAGGAACTTCAGATCCAATCATGGAGATCACCTCAGCACAATCCGAAGCCAGGCAGATAGAATTCAGATTAAGATCCGCCGCCAAAGCAAGGGCTTCATTGCATGCTTGTGCTTCTAGCGAGGGCGAGTCCGTAAGGCCATCGAAGACTCTAGCTGAAGCTCCTAGGAAAGCTCCTGCTCTATCTCGGCATCACAGCCGCAGCACCTTTCCTGCCGCATCTGGACACGCCACCATCTGCGTTAATCTTCGCGTTAACGTCGATTGGGGAAGCCACATACTGACCTGGTTGCTCTTATCCTTGCACTTTCAGCTGTTACATGCAGGTCCTTGGGCGGCACATGCAGGTCCTTACTCGGGCGTGATTTGGTCAAAGCCATACAATCAAGATCCTCCAGAAAGTTTGTGGTAAAAAACGAGGTGCTCAGAGGGCTTTGGTACTGATCATCATGAATAGCACGCCGTCTGGCCCACCATATGGCCCACATCATAATCAAGATTTGAACAACTTCCTTCTCTGTTAAAGTATCAATTAGCCAAAATATCCATAGTCTAGCATCCTCAGCTCGGTTTGAGATCGTAACCTCTGTCAATTCCTCTTCGGCCAGTGCCCACACACAGTGTGACATATGACAATCAAATAAAGAGTGTCTCCAAGTATCCACCGCCGCATTGCATATAGAGCAAGCCGGCGTATCTGTCATTTTCCTGTGGTTCCTGACCTCTCCAGTTGGAATTGATGTCTTGGCTAACCGCCAAGCGAAAAATTTGATCTTAGACGGGATGCTCAATTTCCAAAGTTTACTCCATGATCTCTTGTCCGCCTCGCAATCCGAGTGCCTGGGGACATGCTCCAACCAGTCCGTTCTCTGCTGTTTTGTAGAAGCCAGTAATCGGTATGCAGACCGTACTGAAAACATGCCCCTTCTATCGTAACGCCATGCCCAAAAATCAGCTTGAACTCGTGTACTCAACGGGATATTCAGGATCGCCTCCTTGTCCATTGCATAAAAAATGTTCATCCAACACAAAAACATTCCAGCCAGCATTGGTGTGATCAATCAACTCTGACACTTGCTGCGGCGGGTTCGAGGTCTTTGGACACACAGGGCGCAATTTATGGTCTCGCGGTATCCAATTATTGTGCCAGATGTTCGTCTCCTCTTGATGATTCCCAGTTTAAGAGTGTCACGTCCTTCTTATATAGAGCGCCAAACTTGAGACTGGTTTCTTCCCAACTCGGCTTCCAGAACAGTGCAAGTATGGTAATAAACTGCCTTGAGTATACATGCACTGAGAGAGTCAGGTTCTTTCAGTAGGCGCCAGGCTTGTCGGACATGGCAATAGAATTACAGAAGTGGGGGCGCTCCACTTTTGGTTCAGTTCGACCGTTACAGTTACTAAGCTCCCACGAAATCAAGCCCTCTCAGAGCTCGATAACTTTTTTTTTATAGCGGGCCTCGGCTGTCAGGGTCAGTTGCAGTGTCTGGCCCGTTCGTCAGCGCAGCCCAACCGACGTTCTCTCGCATTGGTCAAAATTGGTGGGTCGTCTTATCTTCCTCTCGAGAGGGCACGCGAGATTTGGGGGAAGCGCTAGCGATGTCCGCGGTCGCCGTCACCCGTCTCGCTCGCCCTCCCGTCGGCCGTTTCCAGCGCAGATCTCTTACCGGGTGTCTCGCTCGGCTCGCCTCCGGCGAGAAAAAAGGCGGACGAGCAGGGGAGGTGATCTTCAGCAAGGTCGCCATGATGGCTTCGTCGAGAGCACCGGCATCTTCATCCAATAGTTCTCTGCAAGGTCCGTATGACCCCCTCAGCCTCCGTTCCATCTCGCGATTCTCCCTTTCCCTCATTGTTCAGCTCTGATTTTCGCAAGTTACCTTTGATAGATTTGATGTTCTAGGCGAATCTGGTTGAGCGGCATGATGCTTCTGTGAATTTTGGGGATTTATTGGGGGAGAGTGTAAGCTGTTGGCGGTGAGGCACGCCAGATCCGGTCATTGGTGTTAGAAGGGATAGAGGGATTGGTGAAATTGTTGTTGTATTGCTTGAGCCTCGTGGGCGTATATATAGGAGTACATGGTCATCTTGGAGTACAAGGCAAGGTAGAATATTATCCTACTCTATCCTAGTTTTCCTAATAATCACGGTACTCAACATCCCCCCTCAGTCACAACGGTAGCAACGCAGACGGTGAGACTGGAGAAGAATCTGAAGGTAAGCCGACAGACACCCCCCCACAGTCGTAACGGTAGATGCATCGCGGAAGTCGTGGCTGGACTGGAAACCGACGAGGTTGCTCAAGCAAGACGGTAGCCCTTTGTGCCGATGTCGATGTAGCCGAGAGCGTAGGGTGGTGTAGCCGTTGTTGAGGTAGCCGTGCGAGGGACGCCGTGGTCGATGTCGAGTCGGGGTGGCCGATGTCGAGGTAGTCGCCGTGGACCGGGAAGAAGAGCGGCGGCGGCGGCTATGTCAGAAGCACAGTGACAGTGCTCGAAGTAGGCAAGGAAGATCCTGACAGCGTGATGAGGACCGGTGTAGACGGTTGAAGGAAATATGCCCTAGATGGAATAATAAAGTTGTTATTTTATATTTCCTTATATCATGATAAATGTTTATTATTCATGCTAGAATTGTATTAACCGGAAACTTGATACATGTGTGGATACATAGACAAAATACTGTGTCCCTAGTAAGCCTCTACTAGACTAGCTCGTTAATCAAAGATGGTTAAGTTTCCTAGCCATAGACATGTGTTGTCATTTGATGAACGGGATCACATCATTAGGAGAATGATGTGATGGACAAGACCCATCCGTTAGCATAGCGTATTGATCGTTTAGTTTTATTGCTATTGCTTTCTTCATGTCAAATACATATTCCTTCGACTATGAGATTATGCAACTCCCGGATACCGGAGGAATGCCTTGTGTGCTATCAAACGTCACAACATAACTGGGTGATTATAAAGATGCTCTACAGGTATCTCCGAAGGTGTCTGTTGGGTTGGCATAGATCGAGATTAGGATTTGTCACTCCGAGTATCGGAGAGGTATCTCTGGGCCCTCTCGGTAATACACATCATAATAAGCCTTGCAAGCAATGTGACTAATGAATTAGTTGCGGGATGATGTATTGCGGAATGAGTAAAGAGACTTGCCGGTAACGAGATTGAACTAGGTATGAAGATACCGACGATCGAATCTCGGGCAAGTAACATACCAATGACAAAGAGAATGACGTATGTTGTCATTACGGTATGTCCGATAAAGATCTTCGTAGAATATGTAGGAACCAATATGAGCATCCAGGTTCCGCTGTTGGTTATTGACCGGAGAGGTGTCTCGGTCATGTCTACATAGTTCTCGAACCCATAGGGTCCGCACGCTTAACGTTCGATGACGATTTTGTATTATATGAGTTATGTGATTTGGTGACCGAATGTTGTTCGGAGTCCCGGATGAGATCATGGACATGACAAGGAGTCTCGAAATGGTCGAGAGGTAAAGATTCATATATAAGACAATAGTATTCGGACACCAGAAGTGTTCCGGGGGTACCGGGTACATATCGGGTCACCGGAAAGGGGTTCCGGGCACCCCCGGCCAAGATATGGGCCTAATGGGCCAAGAGGGGAAACGCAGCAGCCAACATGGGCTGCTGCGCCCCCCATGTAGGCCGAACCTGGAGGGGAAGGAAAGAGGGGAAGAGAGAAAGGAAGGGGTGGGATTCGGCCTCCCCCTTCCTTCCCTCTTCCCTCCTTCTTCCTTCCCCCTCCGGAAGTTATGGTAAGGGGGGGTGGGGGGGGGCGAATAGGATTAGGGCCCCAAGTAGGATTCCTCCTACTTGGGCGCCCCCTTGGCTGCTCCCTCTCCCTCCCACCTATATATATATATATATATATATATATATATATATATATATATGAGGGCAGGGCACCACTAGAACACACACCAACAATTGTTAGCCATGTGCGGCGCCCCCCTCCACAGTTTACGCCTACGCTCATATTCACCTAGTGCTTAGGCGAAGCCCTGCGCGGATCACTTCACCATCACCGTCACCACGCCGTCATGCTGACGGAACTCTCCCTCGACACTTTGCTGGATCAAGAGTTCGTGGGACGTCATCGAGCTGAACGTGTGCATAACTAGGAGGTGCCGTACGTTCAGTGCTTGATCGGTCGGAACGAGAAGAAGTTTGACTACATCAACCGCGTTAACAAACGCTTCCACTTTCGGTCTACGAGGGTACGTGGACACACTCTCCCCCTCTCGTTGCCATGCATCTCCTAGATAGATCTTGCGTGAGCGTAGAATTTTTTTTGAAATTGCATGCTACGTTTCCCAACAGTGGCATCAGAGCCAGGTCTATGCGTAAATGATATGGACGAGTAGAACACAAAGAGTTGTGGGCGGTGATAGTCATACTACTTATCACCAATGTCTTATTTTGATTTGGTGGTATTGTGGGATGAAGCGGCCCGGACCAACCTTACATGTCCACGTACATGAGACCGGTTCCACCGACAGACATGCAACTAGTTTTGCATAAAGGTGGCTGGCGGGTGTCTATTTCTCCTACTTTAGTTGAATCGAATTTGACTGCGGCCGGTTCTTGAAGAAGGTTAAAACAGCAAACTTGACGAAACAACGTTGTGGTTTTATGCGTAGGTAAGAACGATTCTTGCTAGAAGCCCGCAGCAGCCACGTATAACTTGCAACAACAAAGTAGAGGATGTCTAACTTGTTTTTGCAGGGCATGTTGTGATGTGATAAGGTCAAGACATGATGTGATATACGTTGTTGTATGAGATGATCATGTTTTGTAAAAGTTATCGGCAACTGGTAGGAGCCTTATGGTTGTTGCTTTATTGTATGAAATGCAAACGCCATGTAATTGCTTTACTTTATCACTATGCGTTAGCGATAGTTGTAGAAGCAATAGTTGGCGAGACTACCACGACGCTACGATGGAGATCAAGGAGTCAAGCCGGTGATGATGGAGATCATGCCGGTGCTTTGGAGATGGAGATCAAAGGCACAAGATGATGATGGCCATATCATGTCACATATTTTGATTGCATGTGATGTTTATCTTTTATGCATCTTATTTTGCTTAGTATGGCGGTAGCATTATAAGATGATCCCTTAACAAAATTTCATGGTATAAGTGTTCTCCCTGAGTATGCACCGTTGCGACAGTTCGTCATGCTGAGACACCACGTGATGATCGGATGTGATAGGCTCTACGTTCATATACAATGGGTGCAAGACAGTTTTGCACATGCGGAATACTCGGGTTAAACTTGACGAGCCTAGCATGTACAGACATGGCCTCGGAACACTAGAGACCGAAAGGTCGAACGTGAATCATATAGTAGATGTGATCAACATAGAGATGTTCACCATTGATGACTACCCCATCTCACGTGATGATCGGACATGGGTTAGTTGATTTGGATCACGTATCACTTAGATGAATTGAGGGATGTCTATTTAAGTGGGAGTTTTTAAGTAATTTGATTAATTGAACTTAATTTATCATGAACTTAGTCCTGATAGTATTTGCATATCTATGTTATAGATCAATAGCTCGCGTATGGCTCCCCTGTTTTATTTTGATATGTTCCTAGAGAAAACTAAGTTGAAAGATGATAGTAGTGGACTGCTTCTGTGATCTGAGGATTATCCTCATTGCTGCACAGAAGAATTATGTTCTTGATGCACCACTAGGTGGCAGACCTATTGCAGGAGCAGATGCAAATGTTATGAACGTTTAGCAAGCTCGATATGATGACTACTTGATAGTTTATTGCGCCATGCTTTACGACTTAGAACCGGGACTTCAAAAATGTTTTGAACGCCACGGAGCATATGAGATGTTCCAAGAGCTGAAATTGGTATTACAGACTCATGCCCATGTCGAGAGGTATGAGACCTCTGACAAGTACTTTGCCTACAAGATGGAGGAGAATAGCTCAGCCAGTGAGCATGTGCTCAGAATGTCTGGGTACTACAATTGCTTGAATCAAGTGGGAGTTAATCTTTCAGATAAGATAGTGATTGACAAAGTTCTCTAGTCACTATCACCAAGCTACTAGAACTTCATGATGAACTATAATATGCGAGGGATGACAAAAATGATTCACGAGCTCTTCACGATGCTGAAATCGGCGATGGTAGAAATCAAGAAAGAGCATCAAGTGTTGATG
Source organism: Thinopyrum elongatum (assembly GCA_011799875.1). NCBI lineage: Eukaryota > Viridiplantae > Streptophyta > Magnoliopsida > Poales > Poaceae > Thinopyrum > Thinopyrum elongatum. The sequence continues at coordinate 51,166 of JAAAXO010000325.1, forward strand.
GTTGACAAGACTACTAGTTTCAAGAAAAAGGGTAAGGGAAAGAAAGGGAACTTCAACAAGAGTGGCAAGCAAGTTGCCGCTCTCACGAAGAAGCCCAAAGCTGGAACCAAGCCTGAAACTGAGTACCTCTACTGCAATAGAAATGGTCACTGGAAGTGTAACTGCCCCAAATACTTGGCGGATAAGAAGGTGTAGGGTAACGCAGCAGAAAACAAAAATTTTCCGACCTACGCACCATCCCAGGACCACTATGGAGACTGCATACAAGGTTTGATCATTTTCGTTACCGACTCGTAGCGCAGCGGAAGTAGAGTCGATGACGATCGGCGGTGCAGATCCCCGCAGCTAGGATTTACAACCTCCCAACCGCGAGGATGTATACCCTCGTCTTCCCTTCGGACAGCCCTCCGGGAGGCGGTCGAACAGTCCCCCGGACGGTGTCGCGGACAGCCCTTCGGGAGGACCTTCGAAACTCGAACGGTCACTCGGACAGCCCTTCGGGAGGACTCACAGAACTTGGACCGTCACTTGGACAGCCCTTCGGGAGGCACTCACGAACAGCCCCTCGGGCACTAAGATCGAAACTACGACCTCTCTACAGAGTTGCACACATACGGTGTCATCTATCCGGCAGGGCTTCGCCGTCCAGAACTAGTTCCCACCGGAACCCAGACAGCCTTTCGGCTCTACGAAACTCTTTTCGTGGGAGGGAGAGAGAAGCCAGATCATTGCAATGGCATGTATATGTGAGAAAGAGTGAGTCTTTAGGCAGCCCCCTCCACCCCTATTTATAGGCCAAGCCCAAGGGTGGCTTCTCCAAGAAGCCAAGGGGAAAAATACCAAAGGACCCTCAAGGTGGCTTCTCCAAGAAGCCACCCAAAAAGCACTTTCACTATTCACGACGACATATTTCAGCGTCCGTTCGAACTAAAAATATTTATGTGGGCTTAGAACATTTCCAGTACCCACTATAATAATTTTCAACGCATTCTGGAACAATTCCAGATTAGTGATTTTCATCTGCGAAAAGCATCTGAAGTGGTTCCGGCAGCTCCGGAACATTTCCGGTTTTTCTTCCAGAAAATTCCCAAAAGTTTCCAGAATGATTCTGGCACCCTCCAAGAATTATCGGGCATGTGCCGAAACCAATTTGACTTTATGGTATCCTCTGAAACAACTTTTCAGTTTCACCGGAACTCATCCGGTGACCTCTCTCTGCGGAACTTTTCCGCTGTCCGAAACTTTTTTGGTGATTTTCTCTCAGACTCCCTGTCTAGTATTCAGCAGATAGATGACCCTTAAGTGTGTGACCCTATAGGTTCGGTGAAGTATAGACATGACCCGGAACCCCTTCCGATCAATGATCAACATCGGAGCCGTGGACACCCATATTGACCCCTATACCCACACGAATGAATATTCGAGTGAACCTCCAGTTGCCGTGTGCTATTCCTGTTGCTTCGCGATATGTTACAAATACCCGAGGTGAGACATGATGGCATTCCCGTGGATCAACAACTTGTCCACTATGCTAGTTACCTCGTTACCGGTATTGTTCTCTTTTCTCGTTACCGTGTTCCGGCATCCCGTGATCAAATCACAAAGTGTCTGGCCAGACGATGATGGATACCGTAACACCGAGAGGGCCCAGAGATATCTCTCCATCGTCGGAGGAGCAAATCCCAATCTTGAGCTATCAAGTTACTTAACATACTTTCCCATGAACCCGTAAGCCGCCGTAATAGCCATCCAGTTACGGATGACGTTTAACAAACCCCAAAGTTCATAAATGAAGCATGAAGAAACTCGATACTCTCATGGTCTGAGGAATCATGCAAACGTTAACCATCTCTGTGTTATTAACCATTAACTTGTGACGAAAGAATCTCATAGCATAACATCAATCGGGTCGATTCAACACAAATGTTCTTCTAACACTGTGCCCTCAAAGTTGCTGGCATAGACATGCCCATGATCAGGAAAACAGGACCATCATGCAACACTTGAGCTAGTCTCAGAGGCCAGACTAGGAATACATTTTACCGTTTATTATTCCACACGTGCATATGAGTCTTCCTCCGAGCCTCGTGGTTATTGTAGACTCGAGAACCATAGCAGTTATAGCATGGAACATAAACCTAATTATGAACAGGGAGATAATGAATAACATTTATTATTGCCTCTAGGGCATATCTCCTATAGACTCCCACTTGCACTAGAGTCAATAATCTAGTTAATGCTAATGCACTTTTCACCTGTGGCACACCGGTGTAAATATGCTTCGCATGTGGTATAGCCTGATGTCCAACGGATCTGACAACTTTAGCTCCGTGTGTATCTTTGCGTATCCTCGCGTTTTCACGCTTTCACAAAATTCATATTTTGTGTGGACTTGGCTTCGTATGTATGTGAATCACAGGTCGAACCTGGATTCCTCAGACTGAGTTATGGAGCAACTACCTGCAGTAGTGTCCCATTGACCAAAGCCTTCTTGGAACCATACTAAGTTCATGAAAGAACTATATGATTCAGCATCTTGTTTGTCGCTTTTAAAAGTGGCAACATACTTCGCCTCTGTTATAGAATTCGCCACAGTAACTTGTTTGGAACAATTTCCAACTACCGTGCCACCATATTGTGTGTTACCCAAAACCCTCAATTTAAATCGAAAATCGCTTGGAGCATGGAAGAAGACTGTATCGATGTAACCTTTTACAACGAACTCTTCATGATCTCCGCTTGCGAGAAAACATGCCATCGGTGCTACTATAGTACTCAATGACCCTTTTTCACTGTTGTCCCATGATCAGAACTTTTGATCACTCTGGTATCTATACTCGCAACAACTTTGGGAGTATTGGACATATCTGGTTGTTTTTACATACCATGGAATACATGATTAATCCAAACACAAGAGTGTGTGGAATCTCCATTATGTATTTTGCTCATCAGTGTTTTGGGACACCGAGTCTTGCAAAAACTCTTTCCATGTGACTTCGGCAAGAACCACTTCTTGACGTTTTTAGTGCTAAAAGGTTTTAGCATCTTGTCAATATGTATCTTTGCTCAGCCCCATTAGGTAAATCTATCTCCATAGATCATCATGCCTAATATAAAGGCTATTTAGCCCAAGCACTTCATCGAAAAACTATTTTCAAATGAAGTCCTAATTCGTGTCAAGAAATTTATTTCCAATTAACAATGTGTCAAGCACACAACGTTTTTTTAGAAATTTTATTATGCTCCCACTTACTTTCTTGAATCATAAGCATCTTCGTTACCCATTGATGAAGTCAAACCCCTTTGACTATTTCATCAAAACACGAAGATTCCAACTCCATTTTGCTCTCTTCTGTCCATTGCTAGAACTCTGAAGTTTGCATACTTACTAGCATCCTCTGGACTGACAAAATACCTTGGACTGTAACACATGCAAGTCCTTGGTTTCATTTCCATCAGATGGAAATCCTATTGTCATCCATGTTTCATATCTCATGATTGAAATATGTATTAATTGCTAGTTCAACCCGAACCGACTTTAAGCATCGCTACGATGAAACAATCTCATCGTAGTCAACTCCTTGAACTTGTTATTGCAACAAGTCGAGCTTTATGGATAAAACATTTTTATCCGTATCAGTTTTAAGTTCCATAAAAATTCGTTAGACTCTAAGTCTTCCGAAAGGTGTATCAAGGTTTTAATCTTGAAACATTTATATGGAGACTATCTCGGATTGTATTGGCATTTAGCCAATCCCAGAGTCAGGGCCCATCAACGCTTCCTTGTGTATCGTAGGTATACTGTTGTCTAACAACAATATCTCGTTTGCGCACCTGAGAGGTTCGCACGAGCCTTGCCTACGTGGTTCAGCTGCATGTTCCACT
>JAAAXO010000326.1:0-45877 GCA_011799875.1 Thinopyrum elongatum
TTTAATAGCAAACTAAATAACAAATATGTTTTTGATTAAAACCGACATTTAAAATAACCTAAAAATTACCAAATTGAATAAATGATAAAACAAAGTATATTAAATAGCAGGAAAAATAATCACTCAAAAATCTATTTTATAGTAAAGTTATTTACAAACTAGTGATTCACACAAATTAAAGAATTCAAATTTAAACTATTCAAATTTGAAAACTAATGGCACTAACGAAAAGTTTATAATTTTTGTGACCTAAAAGCAAAAAGAATCACTAAAAACTGTAAGTATTTAGCTGTAAGTAGAAACAAAGAAAATAAATAAAGCAAAAACAAAACAAAAAAACTAGAAAAAAATTTAAAAAAAATGCCGCCTACGGGCAACCACGGCCTGAATACGACTAGAAACCCAACCAGCTTGTTTGGCCAGGATTCAGGCCCGCAGAAGGCCCAATAGGCCCACAGGCAAAGATAGAGTATTTAGGCCCGTAAGCCTGCTTTAGATAGGAGCTTGATGGCTCTGGCGCAGCACTGCTTATAAACGGTGCGGGGCTCTTTCAACTAGCGAGGTGGGACTAAACTCCCACCACGCCACTGTGCAAGGCCATTGGTCCGCGTTGGTGGCAGGAACCGGGACCAATGCCCCCCTTTGGTCCCGGTTCGTGGCAATAACCAGGACCAAAGCCCACCTTTGGTCCCGGTTCGTGCCACCAACCGTGACCAAAGGTCTGCTTCCCGCCCCTTGGGCTGCTGGAAATTGACCTTTGGTCACGGTTGGTGGTACGAACTAGGACCAAAGGTTGGCTTTGGTCCCGGTTTGTGGCACGAACCGGGACCAAAGGGTTTGCTATATAAGTCAGGACTTAGCAAATTTCAACCCACTCGCCATTCTTCTCTCGACGCGACGCCGCGCCCCTGCTGCTGCTGCCCTCCTCGCCGCGTTGCCGTCGCCGACCTGCCGACGCCGTCCCCGACGTCGTCGTGCCCCGATCGACGCGCGCCTGCCCGCCCTTGAGCCCCTGCCCGGCCCGCCCCTGCCCCGGCCGCACTCGCCGCCCCCGCCATCGCCATCGCCGTCGTGTGAGCCGCCGCGCCGCCCCTGCTTGTTCATATGAACATTTTTTTGTTCATATGATTATTAGATATGATGATGTTGATGATTGTTAGCTAGATATGTTGATGATAGGTATGAGATGTTGATGATAGATGATATATGCTTTTTTTTTTCATATAATTTTTTTTGTTCATATGATGTTTTTTTTGCATTTTTGGAAAAATGTATGTATGTATGTTCTCTGTATATGTTCATATATGCAAAAGTTACATTTTTAGAAAAGTTTATGTATGTATGTTCTCTGTATATGTTCATATGTGCATTTTTAGAATTTTTTGTGTATGTATGTTCTATATATGCAAAATTACATTTAAGAAAAAAGAAAATGTATGTATGTTCATATGCAAGAATATGCAAACGTAGAATTTTTTATGTTCATAGAAATTTTGGGTGATATTGTAGAATATGAACATTTTGAATATGGATGGATGGATGGATGAACATTTTGAATATGGATGGATGGATGGATGAACATTATGTCCATGTATGTATGTATGTTGTATGTATGGATGTCGTTGTCGATCTACCCCCTCCCCGATAACTTTGACGTGAGGGGGGGGGGCGTCGGACTGCATAAGGAGGGAGGGAGAGAGTTTAATAGAAAGTTTTTCTCAAAACGTTACTAAGTTAAAATGTTACTAAGTTACTAAGTTTTCTCTCGAAACGTTATCAAGTTACTAAGTTACTAAGTGTAAAATGATGTAATAGAAAGTTTTCTCTCGAAACGTTAATAAGTTACTAAGTTAAAATGTTCATATATTCGAAACATATCAAGTGTTGTATTTTCTCTCGAAACGTATCCCGATAACTTCGACATAAGGGGGGACGTCGATCAACCCCCTCTCGCCCCGACCAAATTTACGAAGTTCAAAGTTACTAATTTACTCCCGGTCCGCTCGCCCGACCAACTCTCGAGGCCACCCAAACCCTAGAAGAAAGAGCGTTGTCGATCTCCTACCCCCTCCCGCCCCTACCCAATAAACTCTCGAGGCCACCGAAACCCTAGAAGAAAAAGCGTTGTCGATCTCTCGAGGCCACCCAAACCCTAGAAAAAAGCGTTGTCGATCTCCTACCCCCTCCCGCCCCTACCCGACAAACTCTCGAGGCCACCGAAACCCTAGAAGAAAAAGCGTTGTCGATCTCTCGAGGCCACCCAAACCCTAGAAAAAAATTGTGTCGATCTCCTACCCCCTCCCGCCCCTTGTAGTGATATTAGCTAGAGGTCTATGTTTGCACACTAATATATCCATCTCTCATGTTTGTATATTGCCATGTTAATATTTGCAAACTATGGAAAGAGACTTGGAACAAGAACAATTGTTAAGTGATATAATCCTCAGCATGTGACGACCCCGGCTTAATCATACACATATAACACGCCAAGCACACGATCAAGCCTAAGGACTCACTTGAAGATATCACAACACAACTCAAACATAAATAAATTCATACAAGCTTAATATACAAGCCAGGGCCTCGAGGGCTCGAATACATAGCTCGATGGCATGCAAGTGTCAGCGGAAGCATCAGAATCTGAGTACAGATATAATACAGAACATAGAGATAAGCCTTCACAGAGGCGGGGCAAAATAAAAACTACGATCGAAAGGAGTGGGGGCCTCCTGCCCTGGACCCTCCGATCCTATCCGGTCGTCAGACGGCTCCTCGTAGTAGTAGTACTCGCCGGGCTGGTAGAGTAGTGGTCGTCGAACGGGACAACTGGCTCCAGGCTCCGTCGTCTGGTGGCATCAAGTGGATAAAGGGGAAAAAGGAAAATAAAGCAAACGTGAGTACTCATCCGAAGTACTCCGCAAGCAAGGATCTACACTACATATGCAACATTTTCAAAGGGGGTTGTATATGTGGACTGGGCTGCAGAAATGTCAGAATAGAGGGGGAAGGAAACCTAGTCCTATCGAAGACTAGCTCTTCAACATCTTATCAGTCTTGCAACATAAGAAGAGAGCAGGATAACAATAATGTAAATTATGCAGTAATGTTCATCAACCTCGGCCGGGGTTCTTCCTCGAACTCCCTGCGAGAAAACAATCCCAGAGCCGTACTATCCAGTTCTCATCTCATGTCATGTTCTAGTTGTACCGATCGGGATACAACTCCGAGTGTCCGTTACCATAGGAAAGGCTATCGATAGAAGTTTCTCCCTGCAGGGGTGCACAACTTACCACCACGCTCGCTTAACTCCGGCCGGACACACTTTTCGGGTCATGCCCAGCCTCGGCTAAGCAACACGCCGAACCCGACCTAGGCTCTAAAGAGAGGTCAGCACGCCGGACTAACCTATGCCCCCGGGGGTCTTGGGCTTCGCCCCGGTAACCCTGCACGTTGCGAGGACGTTTCGGAAGCAGACCTAGCAACCCCTTAATACAAGCGCAGTTGCGTTCCCAGTCCAATCCAAAACGGGCCGCTCCTCGCTGACGTCAATAGAGCTTTGGCTGATGTATACGACGCAGAACGCCCATACTATGCCCACGTGATGGTTAGTGCATCGGGCCAGAGGCCCTCGGATCAAATATCCAAAACCGTTAAGTGGTTTAGGAGCGGCGGAAATGAGCAGAGACTCACGATCGATGTGACCCCGTCACCCCGTCTCGAGGACTTGCGGCAAGGGCTAAGAATGCCCGGCACGCCTCGTGTTATCTCGCGGGCACCATCCAGGTCAACCCGACTCCACATCACTTCGCATAAGCTCACGCGGGTACCCCTCAGGGCCGACCCGTTTAGTATCATGGTTCATAGTCAAGTCATAATATTCAAGGTAGCTGTGTGTCTGACCACCGAAGGGGAACCCTGAAGAATCACCCTCGATGGAATTCCCAGCTAGATGTTATCTCAAGGTGAACAAGGAGGAATCACCCTCGAGGTCCACACTGGAGAGATTGCGCGACGGCGTCGGTATCGGGGGTGGTGTAGGAGGAAATCACCCTCGCTACCACGACCGATTAACTAACCTACAAGGTATCATCAGAAGTGCTGACGAGGTATCACCCTCGACACTCGATAGTAACCAGCAGTGTCGAGCATCTTATGGGAAGTGACGTGCGGTGCCAGGTTCTAATCTTGATCCCGTTGCTCGGGTCTTCTAAGAGTCCAGCGGGGCAGGGGACAAGTGGGTCTCTGATCAGGCTCTACCCATCCATCTACTAAACAGTTTAGGATAACAGGCAGGTATCAACAGTAGGTAAAATTAAACAGGCTATGCAACAGATATAGGATGGTAAACAGCAGCAGTAACATCTATGCAAGCATAAGAGAGAGAGAAATAGGTGATATCGGAATGCTCAAAATGGGGGTGCTTGCCTGTCTGTTCGACGGCAAGGGCAGGGTCGTCGGGGACGTAGTCGTACTCGGAGCGGCGTCTGCCTCAGGAGCTACGGCAACGTCGGGGTCTACCGAAAGAGAAGAGGGGAGGGAGGAAACAAGTAAATATAATGCAATCAGATGCACACACAGTGCGTGCGATGCTATGATGCAGGGCGGTTGCCTAAATATGTCTCTAAGTCATTTTAGTTTTTTTAGAATTAATCTAGGATTTATTAACCGGTGTGTGGCACTATTCATCTACTGAAATCGGGCTTGGAGTTGCGAGTTCTCCTATGTAGGGGGTTCCGGCAAGGAAACAAATGGCACGATCAGACTCGTCTCGTCGTTCTGGCAACTTTCATGTTTTAACTTTTTTGATCCGAGCTACGGTTTAAAAGTTATTAATTTTCAAAGTCTAAAGATTTTCTGGAATTATTTTTATTAACAAAAATGCCTAAATTGATTATGACGTCAGCATGAAATCACACTGACGTCAGGAGTTAACTGTGACCATTGACTAGTCAATTCTGACCATCTGGGAACCACTGTTACTAGACAGTGGGCTAACTAACTAATTAATAGAGTTAACTAACTAGGTGGGGCCCTATGTCAGTGACTGATTAGTCTAGTTAACTTCATTAGCTAATCCGGATTAATTAGCTGCGGGACCCACACGTCAGTGGCCCACGGGTGCCAGTCAGCAGTGACTGGGTCAACCCAGTCAACTGGGGCCGTGGGGACCTCTATCAGTCCCACAGGGGGCTGCCACATCGGCGCCTGGTCAGCGTCGCCGGAGATTCGCCGCCGGCGACCAATTCAGACACGGCGCGGTCGGGAGGGGGTCGGAATCGGCTGGGGTGGTCCGTTAGGACCACGGAGCATCTACAGAGACCGGGGCAACGTCCGAAGCAGCTAGGGATAGCCGCGTCGTGGGGACGGCCGGAACTTCGCCGGAGACGAGCATGGGGGGGTGGCGTTCGGTGGCGCGAAGGGGAAGTGGTTTGCGAGGGTTAGTGTGGGTGGGGGATGGCGCATTCGAAAGACGGGCATCACACCGCGTCGAACGTGGCATCGGCGGCCGTTTAAACGGGCCACAGCGTCGGCTGCGACGCCGACGACGACGGCGGAGCTCGAGCTCGTGGGGAAGCTAGCTACGGAGAGCTACGCGGCTCAAGGACAGGAACGGGGAAGGGGAGAAGCTCACCGAGCATTCAGTAAGACCTTGGGAGCTTAGTAGCAGCAGTGGTGGACAGGGACGACGGCGAGCGGTGGGGCAGAGGAAGAAGACGACGTCGATGTGGGCGATGCGGTTGATGCAGGGGGTCCCAGCTCCTCCAAGCAACACCTCTCGATGCTGCAGTCAACGGCGAAGCTGTTGGACGAGAGTGAGGCGACGTGGAAGTAGCGGTGGCCGCGGCTAGGAACGTGCGCGGCGGCGACTGCGCTGGCCCGGCGGATCTGAGAGAGAAAGGAGGAGCGGGGGGAGCGAGATAGAGAAAGGGAGAGTGACAGGGGGGAGAGGGGGATGGCCGGCTCCTCTTATCCTCTCCATCTCCTGTTCCGTCGATGGGCGTCGACGTGTCGCCGCGCCGACGGCGTGCGCGGCGGCCAGCGGGAGGACGACAGAGCGCGAGGGAGAGAGATGGGTGGGCCTGCTGGGCCGGGGTTCGAGGCACTGTGCACTAAGGCCCAGTGACAGGCCTCGTTTTTATTTTCTGTTTCTCTTTTCTTTTATTCTTTTTTGTTTGATTTATTTAGGGCACCTTTGCACTTTTGTAAAATGTAGGACTTGGCCAAAAATGTAATGCAATATTACCCTTCACCAAAAACTGGTGTTGGACAGATTTGGATTACATTTGAATCAGATATGATTTCAATTGGATTTAATATTGCTGTTTCGATGCTGTTTCATCTTGTTGAGTCATTGTATAAACTCCAACTTTATTGATGATGGTTTTACAAATGTTCCTGGATTATTTGCCACTTAATGAACATTTTCCCAACAGTGTCTGATAATTCATATTTCACTTTGAATTTGAGTTGATTTTCAAAGGGAGTTGATTTGTTTGATTAACCACTATGTTTAGGCATGCAAAGGTATGACTTGGCAATATTAGCAGTTGATCACAGTGGTAGTTACACAGGGGGTGTTACAAGTCTCTCTCTCTAAAAGAAATTCTCGTCCCGAGAATTTAGGAGGTAGAAGGAAAGAGTCGGGATATTTTCCCGAAGATGATCCTCGCGTTCCCAAGTGGCTTCATCTTCAGTGTGATTCGACCACTGCACTTTCAGGAACTTGGTCGTCTTCTGACGAGTTCGACGTTCAGCTTCGTCGAGGATGCGGATGGGATGCCTTTATAAGATAAGTCATCTTGCAGTTGGAGCATTCGTGATCCACTGCGTGGTGTGGAGATTCCTTGAAGCATTTACGGAGTTGTGACATGTGGAAGACATCATGGATAGGGAGAATTGTGGTGGGAACTCCAATTTTAAGCCACCTGTCCACGTCTGGCAACAATGCGGAAGGGACCAATATAGCGAGGAGCTAGCTAGCCCTTGATTCCGAAACGACGGGTGCCTTTCATAGGAGTGACATGAAGTAAGCATGATCACCTGGTTGATAAGTCAGACCCCTCGTTTGCGATCATAATTGCTCTGCTGGCGGTCTTGAGCTGCTTGAGATTCTCCCGGACAATTCTAACTTGTTCTTAGCGTGTTGATAACGTCTGGTCCACGAGAGGTCGGTCCCCAGTTTCTGACCAATTAGAGGGGTTCGTCATTACGTCCATAGAGAAACTTCGAAGGGGCCATTTTCAAGCTGGCTTGATAGCTGTTGTTTATAAGAGAACTCGGCATACGGGAGAGATTCCTCCCATTTCTTTCTGAAGGATATAACACAGGCTCAAGCATGTCTTCAAGCACTTGATTAACGCGCTCAACTTGGCCTTGGGATTGGGGAGATATAAGCTGAACTCAAGTATGTGAGTTCCCATAGCTTCCTGGAAACTTTCCAGAACTTGGACGTGAAAAGACCACAGGTCCGAACTGATCTCCTTCGGAATACCGTGAAGTGAAACGATTTGGAGATATACAGCTCTGCTAGCTGGTCTAGCGGTGATAGTCCTTGACAGGTAGGAAATGAGCAACCTTGGAAGTTGATCGACGACGACAAAATAGCGTCGTGACCTTTCTGAGACTTGAGAAGAAAGAGTAATGAAATCCTCTGCACTTTATCCCACTTCCATAGAGGAAAGGGAGTGGTTGAAGAATTCCAGCAGGTTTCTGATGTTAATTTCACACGACGACATACGTCACATGTAATTTTAGTTTCAAAAATACTAGAGGTTTATAGAATTTTAGTTTCAAAAATACTTTGATAGTTTTGTTTTAGTTGATCATAACAGAATATTTTAATTTGATTATTTTTAATTCATTCTTTTTACTATTAGAGTTTAATAAAAGTTTTGTAGTTCATTCTTTTTGCTATTTGTTCATTTTTTGAGCAAAATGACCCTGAAATTGAAAAGCACTTCAAATGAACTCTGAAAAGGTTGAAAGTTGTCATGGTATCATCATTTAACCCACATAGCATGTGCTAAAAAGTTGGGAGGGTTACGGCAAAAACTGGATGCACTTTGTGTACAAAATGGACAATCACTTTCGAAGTATCAGGGTTTCGGACGAAAACTCATCAGTTACAAAGGGATTTTATTTTTTTGAACTTATTTGAACTCCAGACTTTTTGTGTGTTCAAAATGCACCATTCAAAGCCACATCATCAATTTTCAACCCTTTCTGACTTCATTTGGTATTTTTCATGCATTTACTGATTTTTTAGCTAAAAGACCCTAAAATTGAAAAGCACTTCAAATGAACTCTGAAAAGGTTGAAAGTTGGCATGGTATCATCATTTCACCCACATAGCATGTGCTAAAAAGTTGAGAGGGTTACGGCAAAAATTGGATGCACTTCGTGTACAAAATGGACAATCACTTTCGAAGTATCAGGGTTTCGGACGAAAACTCATCTATTACAAAAGGGATTTCATTTCTTCACATGTAACTGCAGTGATATTCTAGATCAAAGGCATCATCATAATAGTTGTGGAGAGAAAGCCTTCACTTTTTCTTCGCTTGTGTCCTTTGCTTATTGCGCCGTTGTTGGTTAACGCAGCAGAAAACAAAAATTTTCCGCCCTACACACCAGCCCAGGACCACTATGGAGACTGTTGGGGAACGTAGCAGAATTTTAAAATTTTCTACGCATCACCAAGATCAATCTATGGAGTCATCTAGCAACGAGTGAGAGGGGAGTGTATCTACATACCCTTGTAGATCGCGAGCGGAAGCGTTCAAGAGAACGGGGTTGATGGAGTCGTACTCGTCGTGATCCAAATCACCGATGACCGAGCGCCGAACGGACGGCACCTCCGCGTTCAACACACGTACGGAGCAGAGACGTCTCCTCCTTCTTGATCCAGCAAGGGGGGAGGAGAGGTTGATGGAGATCCAGCAGCACGACGGTGTGGTGGTGGAAGCAGCGGGATTTCAGCAGGGCTTCGCCAAGCGCTACTGGAGGAGGAAGAGGTGTCACGGGAGGGAGAGGGAGGCGCCAGGGGCTGAGCTGTTTCTCCCATGCACCTCCCCACTATATATAGGGGTGGAGGGGCTGGTTTCTTGCCCTCCAAGTCCATTGGGGCGTTGGCAAAGGTGGAAGGAAAGAAATCCCATCCTTTCCCTTCCCCACCGATTGTTATCCCCCCTTTTTAGGGATCTTGATCTTATCCCTTCGGGATATGATCTTATTCCTTCTAAGGGGGAATCTTGGTGCGCCTTGACTAGGGGTGTGGGGCCTTGCCCCCACTACCCACGTTCATGTGGGTCCCCCATGCAGGTGGGCCCCACTCCGGAACCTTCTAGAACCTTCTCGGTACAATACCGAAAAATCCCGAACATTTTCCGGTGGCCAAAATAGGACTTCCCATATATAAATCTTTACCTCCGGACCATTCCGGAACTCCTCGTGACGTCCAGGATCTCATCCGAGACTCCGAACAACCTTCGGGTTACCGCATACTAATATCTCTATAACCCTAGCGTCACCGAACCTTAAGTGTGTAGACCCTACGGGTTTGGGAGACACGCAGACATGACCGAGACGACTCTCCGGTCAATAACCAACAGCGGGATCTGGATACCCATGTTGGCTCCTACATGCTCCTCGATGATCTCATCGGATGAACCACGATGTCGAGGATTCAATCAATCCCGTACGCAATTCCCTTTGTCTATCGGTACGATACTTGCCCGAGATTCGATCATCGGTATCTCGATACCTTGTTCAATCTCGTTACCGGCAAGTCTCTTTACTCGTTTCCGTAACACATCATCCCGTGAACAACTCCTTGATCACATTGAGCTCATTATGATGATGTCCTACCGAGTGGGCCCAGAGGTACCTCTCCGTTACATGGAGTGACAAATCCCAGTCTCGATTCGTGCCAACCCAACAGATACTTTCGGAGATACCCGTAGTGCACCTTTATAGCCACCCAGTTACGTTGTGACGTTTGGTGCACCCAAAGCACTCCTACGGTATCCGGGAGTTGCACAATCTCATGGTCTAAGGAAAAGTTACTTGACATTGGAAAAGCTTTAGCAAACGAACTACACGATCTAGTGCTAGGCTTAGGATTGGGTCTTGTCCATCACATCATTCTCCTAATGATGTGATCCCGTTATCAGTGACATCCAATGTCCATGGTCAGGAAACCGTAACCATCTATTGATCAACGAGCTAGTCAACTAGAGGCTTACTAGGGACATGTTGTGGTCTATGTATTCACACATGTATTACGATTTCCGGATAACACAATTATAGCATGAATAACAGACAATTATCATGAACAAGGAAATATAATAATAACCATTTTATTATTGCCTCTAGGGCATATTTCCAACAGTCTCCCACTTGCACTAGAGTCAATAATCTAGTTACATTGTGATGAATCGAACACCCATAGAGTACTGGTGTTGATCATGTTTTGCTCGTGAAAGAGGTTTAGTCAACGGATCTGCTACATTCAAATCCGTGTGCACTTTACAAATATCTATGTCTCCATCTTGAACATGTTCACGTATGGAGTTGAAGCGACGCTTGATATGCCTGGTCCTTTTGTGAAACCTGGGCTCCTTGGCAAGGGCAATAGCTCCAGTGTTGTAACAGAAGAGAGCCATTGGACCCGACGCATTTGGAATGACTCCTAGGTCGGTGATGAACTCCTTCATCCATACTGCTTCGTGTGCTGCCTCCGAGGCTGCTATGTACTCCGCTTCGCATGTAGAACCCGCCACGACGCTTTGCTTGCAACTGCACCAGCTTACCGCTCCACCATTCAAAATATACACGTATCCGGTTTGTGACTTGGAGTCATCCGGATCTGTGTCGAAGCTAGCGTCGACGTAACCCTTTACGACGAGCTCTTCGTCACCTCCATATACGAGAAACATATCCTTAGTCCTTTTCAGGTACTTCAGGATGTTCTTGACCGCTGTCCAGTGTTCCTTGCCGGGATTACTTTGGTACCTACCTACCAAACTTACAGCAAGGTTTACATCAGGTCTGGCACACAGCATGGCATACATAATAGACCCTATGGCTGAGGCATAGGGGATGACACTCATCTCTTCCATATCTTTTGCCGTGGTCGGGCATTGAGCCGAGCTCAATTTCACACCTTGCAATACAGGCAAGAACCCCTTCTTGGACTGATCCATATTGAACTTCTTCAATATCTTATCAAGGTATGTGCTTTGCGAAAGACCTATGAGGCGTCTCGATCTATCTCTATAGATCTTGATGCCTAATATATAAGCAGCTTCTCCAAGGTCCTTCATTGAAAAACACTTATTCAAGTAGGCCTTTATACTTTCCAAGAATTCTATATCATTTCCCTTCAGCAGTATGTCATCCACATATAATATGAGAAATGCTACAGAGCTCCCACTCACTTTCTTGTAAACACAGGCTTCTCCATAAGTCTGTGTGAACCCAAACGCTTTGATCATCTCGTCAAAGCGAATGTTCCAACTCCGAGATGCTTGCACCAGCCCATAGATTGAGCGCTGGAGCTTGCATACCTTGTCAGCATTCTCAGGGTCGACAAAACCTTCCGGTTGTATCATATACAACTCTTCCTTAAGAAAACCATTAAGGAATGCCGTTTTGACGTCCATTTGCCATATCTCATAATCATAGTATGCGGCAATTGCTAACATGATTCTGACGGATTTCAGCTTCGCTACGGGTGAGAAAGTCTCATCGTAGTCAACCCCTTGAACTTGTCGATAACCCTTAGCGACAAGCCGAGCCTTATAGATGGTCACATTACCATCCGCGTCAGTCTTCTTCTTAAAGATCCATTTATTTTCTACGGCTTGCCGATCATCGGGCAAGTCAGTCAAAGTCCATACTTCGTTTTCATACATGGATCCTATCTCGGATTTCATGGCTTCAAGCCATTTGTCGGAATCCGGGCCCGCCATCGCTTCTTCATAGTTCGAAGGTTCACTGTTGTCTAACAACATGATTTCCAGGACAGGATTGCCATACCACTCTGGTGCGGAACGTGTCCTCGTGGACCTTCGAAGTTCAGTGGTAGCTTGATCATGATCATTATCAATAACTTCCTCTCTAGCCGGTGTAGGCTCCACAGAAACATTTTCCTGTGCTGCGCTACTCTCCGGTTCGAGGGTCATCTCATCAAGCTCCACTTTCCTCCCACTTACTTCTTTCGAGAGAAACTCTTTCTCTAGAAAGGATCCATTCCTGGCAACAAAGATCTTGCCCTCGGATCTTAGGTAGAAGGTATACCTAATAGTTTCCTTAGGGTATCCTATGAATACGCATTTTTCCGACTTGGGTTCGAGCTTCTCTGGTTGAAGTTTCTTCACATAAGCATCGCATCCCCAAACTTTCAGAAACGACAGCTTAGGTTTCTTCCCAAACCATAATTCATACGGTGTCGTCTCAACGGATTTTGACGGTGCCCTATTTAAAGTGAATGCGGCAGTCTCTAAAGCATAACCCCAAAAGGATAGCGGTAAATCGGTAAGAGACATCATAGATCGCACCATATCCAATAGAGTGCGATTACGACGTTCGGACACACCATTACGCTGAGGTGTTCCAGGCGGCGTGAGTTGTGAAACAATTCCACATTTCCTTAAGTGCGTGCCAAATTCATGACTCAAATATTCTCCTCCACGATCTGATCGTAAGAACTTTATTTTCTTGTCACGTTGATTCTCAACCTCACACTGAAATTCCTTGAACTTTTCAAAGGTCTCAGACTTGTGCTTCATCAAGTAGACATACCCATATCTACTCAAATCATCGGTGAGGGTGAGAACATAACGATAACCACCGCGAGCCTCAACACTCATTGGACCACACACATCAGTATGTATGATCTCCAATAAGTTGGTTGCTCGCTCCATTGTTCCGGAGAACGGAGTCTTGGTCATCTTGCCCAAGAGGCATGGTTCGCATCTGTCAAATGATTCATAATCAAGAGACTCCAAAAGTCCATCTGCATGGAGTTTCTTGATGCGTTTAACACCGATATGACCAAGGCGGCAGTGCCACAAGTATGTGGGACTATCGTTATCAACCTTGCATTTCTTGGCATTCACATTATAAACATGTGTAACATCACGTTCGAGATTCAATAAAAATAAACCATTCACCAGCGGGGCATGACCATAAAACATATCTCTCATATAAATAGAACAACCATTATTCTCAGATTTAAATGAGTAGCCATCTCGCATTAAGCGAGATCCAGATACAATGTTCATGCTCAAAGCTGGTACTAAATAACAATTATTGAGGTTTAAAACTAATCCCGTAGGTAGATGCAGAGGTAGCGTGCCGACGGCGATCACATCGACCTTGGAACCATTCCCGACGCGCATCGTCACCTCGTCCTTTGCCAGTCTACGCTGATTCCGCAGTTCCTGCTTTGAGTTACAAATATGAGCAACCGCACCGGTATCAAATACCCAGGAACTACTACGAGTGCTGGTAAGGTACACATCAATTACATTTATATCATATATACCTTTGGTATTGCCGGCCTTCTTGTCCGCCAAGTACTTGGGGCAGTTTCGCTTCCAGTGACCGTTTCCCTTGCAATAAAAGCACTCAGTCTCAGGCTTGGGTCCATTCTTCGACTTCTTCCCGGCAGCTGGCTTACCGGGCGCGGCAACTCCCTTGCCGTCCTTCTTGAAGTTCTTCTTACCCTTGCCCTTCTTGAACTTAGTGGTTTTATTCACCATCAACACTTGATGTTCCTTTCTGATCTCTGCCTCCGCTGACTTCAGCATCGCATATACCTCAGGAATGGTCTTTTCCATCCCCTGCATGTTGAAGTTCATCACGAAGCTCTTGTAGCTAGGTGGAAGCGACTGAAGGATTCTGTCAACGACCGCGTCATCCGGGAGATTAACTCCCAGCTGAGACAAGCGGCTGTGCAACCCAGACATTTTGAGTATGTGCTCGCTGACAGAACTATTTTCCTCCATCTTACAGCTGTAGAACTTATCGGAGACTTCATATCTCTCGATCCGGGCATGAGCTTGGAAAACCATTTTCAGCTCTTCGAACATCTCATATGCTCCGTGATGCTCAAAACGCTTTTGGAGCCCCGGTTCTAAGCTGAAGAGCATGCCGCACTGAACGAAGGAGTGATCATCGGTGCGTGTCTGCCAAACATTCAAATCGTCTGGCAGTGCTGGGAGAGGAGGTGGGTCACCTAACGGTGCTTCAAGGACATATGATTTCTTGGCAGCTATGAGGATAATCCTCAGGTTACGGACCCAGTCCGCATAGTTGCTACCATCGTCTTTCAGCTTGTTTTTCTCTAGGAACGCGTTGAAGTTGAGGGTAACATTAGCGTTGGCCATTTGATCTACAAGATAGATATGTAACATTTAGACTAAGTTCATGACAATTAAGTTCATCTAATCAAATTATGTAATGAACTCCCACTCAGATAGACATCCCTCTCGTCATCTAAGTGATTACATGATCCGAATCGACTAGGCCGTGTCCGATCATCACGTGAGACGGACTAGTCATCAACGGTGAACATCCCCATGTTGATCGTATCTTCTATACGACTCATGCTCGACCTTTCGGTCTCTTGTGTTCCGAGGCCATGTCTGTACATGCTAGGCTCATCAAGTCAACCTAAGTGTATTGCTGTGTAAATCTGGCTTACACCCGTTGTATTCGAACGTTAGAATCTATCACACCCGATCAACACGTAGTGCTTCGAAACAACGAACCTTCGCAACGGTGCACAGTTAGGGGGAACACTTTCTTGAAATTTTAGTAAGGGATCATCTTATATATGCTACCGTCGTTCTAAGAAAATAAGATGCAAAAACATGATAAACATCTCATGCAATCAAAATAGTGACATGATATGGCCATTATCACTTTGCTCCTTTTGATCTCCATCTTCGGGGCTCCATGATCATCATCGTCACCGGCATGACACCATGATCTCCATCATCATGATCTCCATCATCGTGTCTTCATGAAGTTGTCTCGCCAACTATTACTTCTACTACTACGGCTAATGGTTAGCAATAAAGTAAAGTAATTACATGGCGAATTTCAATGACACGCAGGTCATATAATAAATTAAGACAACTCCTATGGCTCCTGCCGGTTGTCATACTCATCGACATGCAAGTCGTGATTCCTATTACAAGAACATGATCATCTCATACATCACATATATCATTCATCACATCCTTTGGCCATATCACATCACAAAGCACTTGCTGCAAAAACAAGTTAGAGGTCCTCTAATTGTTGTTGCAAGTTTTTACGTGGCTGCTATAGGTTTCTAGCAAGAACGTTTCTTACCTACGCCAAAACCACAACGTGATATGCCAATTTCTATTTACCCTTCATAAGGACCCTGTTCATCGAATCCGATCCGACTAAAGTGGGAGAGACAGACACCCGCTAGCCACCTTATGCAACTAGTGCATGTCAGTCGGTGGAACCTGTCTCACGTAAGCGTACGTGTAAGGTCGGTCCGGGCCGCTTCATCCCACAGTGCCGCCGAATCAAGATAAGACTAGTAACGGCAAGAAGATTGACAAATCGACGCCCACAACTACTTTGTGTTCTACTCGTGCAAGATACTACGCATAGACCTAGCTCATGATGCCACTGTTGGGGAACGTAGCAGAATTTTAAAATTTTCTACGCATCACCAAGATCAATCTATGGAGTCATCTAGCAACGAGTGAGAGGGGAGTGTATCTACATACTCTTGTAGATCGCGAGCGGAAGCGTTCAAGAGAACGGGGTTGATGGAGTCGTACTCGTCGTGATCCAAATCACCGATGACCGAGCGCCGAACGGACGGCACCTCCGCGTTCAACACATGTACGGAGCAGAGACGTCTCCTCCTTCTTGATCCAGCAAGGGGGGAGGAGAGGTTGATGGAGATCCAGCAGCACGACGGTGTGGTGGTGGAAGCAGCGGGATTTCAGCAGGGCTTCGCCAAGCGCTACTGGAGGAGGAAGAGGTGTCACGGGAGGGAGAGGGAGGCGCCAGGGGCTGAGCTGTTTCTCCCATGCACCTCCCCACTATATATAGGGGTGGAGGGGGCTGGTTTCTTGCCCTCCAAGTCCATTGGGGCGTTGGCAAAGGTGGAAGGAAAGAAATCCCATCCTTTCCCTTCCCCACCGATTGTTATACCCCCTTTTTAGGGATCTTGATCTTATCCCTTCGGGATATGATCTTATTCCTTCTAAGGGGGAATCTTGGTGCGCCTTGACTAGGGGTGTGGGGCCTTGCCCCCACTACCCACGTTCATGTGGGTCCCCCATGCAGGTGGGCCCCACTCCGGAACCTTCTAGAACCTTCTCGGTACAATACCGAAAAATCCCGAACATTTTCCGGTGGCCAAAATAGGACTTCCCATATATAAATCTTTACCTCCGGACCATTCCGGAACTCCTCGTGACGTCCAGGATCTCATCCGAGACTCCGAACAACCTTCGGGTTACCGCATACTAATATCTCTATAACCCTAGCGTCACCGAACCTTAAGTGTGTAGACCCTACGGGTTTGGGAGACACGCAGACATGACCGAGACGACTCTCCGGTCAATAACCAACAGCGGGATCTGGATACCCATGTTGGCTCCTACATGCTCCTCGATGATCTCATCGGATGAACCACGATGTCGAGGATTCAATCAATCCCGTACGCAATTCCCTTTGTCTATCGGTACGATACTTGCCCGAGATTCGATCATCGGTATCTCGATACCTTGTTCAATCTCGTTACCGGCAAGTCTCTTTACTCGTTTCCGTAACACATCATCCCGTGAACAACTCCTTGATCACATTGAGCTCATTATGATGATGTCCTACCGAGTGGGCCCAGAGGTACCTCTCCGTTACATGGAGTGACAAATCCCAGTCTCGATTCGTGCCAACCCAACAGGTACTTTCGGAGATACCCGTAGTGCACCTTTATAGCCACCCAGTTACGTTGTGACGTTTGGTGCACCCAAAGCACTCCTACGGTATCCGGGAGTTGCACAATCTCATGGTCTAAGGAAAAGTTACTTGACATTGGAAAAGCTTTAGCAAACGAACTACACGATCTAGTGCTAGGCTTAGGATTGGGTCTTGTCCATCACATCATTCTCCTAATGATGTGATCCCGTTATCAATGACATCCAATGTCCATGGTCAGGAAACCGTAACCATCTATTGATCAACGAGCTAGTCAACTAGAGGCTTACTAGGGACATGTTGTGGTCTATGTATTCACACATGTATTACGATTTCCGGATAACACAATTATAGCATGAATAACAGACAATTATCATGAACAAGGAAATATAATAATAACCATTTTATTATTGCCTCTAGGGCATATTTCCAACAGGAGTCATCTAGCAACGAGTGAGAGGGGAGTGTATCTACATACCCTTGTAGATCGCGAGCGGAAGCGTTCAAGAGAACGGGGTTGATGGAGTCGTACTCGTCGTGATCCAAATCACCGATGACCGAGCGCCGAACGGACGGCACCTCCGCGTTCAACACACGTACGGAGCAGAGACGTCTCCTCCTTCTTGATCCAGCAAGGGGGGAGGAGATGTTGATGGAGATCCAGCAGCACGACGGTGTGGTGGTGGAAGCAGCGGGATTTCAGCAGGGCTTCGCCAAGCGCTACTGGAGGAGGAAGAGGTGTCACGGGAGGGAGAGGGAGGCGCCAGGGGCTGTGCTCTTTCTCCCATGCACCTCCCCACTATATATAGGGGTGGAGGGGGCTGGTTTCTTGCCCTCCAAGTCCATTGGGGCGTTGGCAAAGGTGGAAGGAAAGAAATCCCATCCTTTCCCTTCCCCACCGATTGTTATCCCCCTTTTTTAGGGATCTTGATCTTATCCCTTCGGGATATGATCTTATTCCTTCTAAGGGGGAATCTTGGTGCGCCTTGACTAGGGGTGTGGGGCCTTGCCCCCACTACCCACGTTCATGTGGGTCCCCCCATGCAGGTGGGCCCCACTCCGGAACCTTCTAGAACCTTCTCGGTACAATACCGAAAAATCCCGAACATTTTCCGGTGGCCAAAATAGGACTTCCCATATATAAATCTTTACCCCCGGACCATTCCGGAACTCCTCGTGACGTCCAGGATCTCATCCGAGACTCCGAACAACCTTCGGGTTACCGCATACTAATATCTCTATAACCCTAGCGTCACCGAACCTTAAGTGTGTAGACCCTACGGGTTCGGGAGACACGCAGACATGACCGAGACGACTCTCCGGTCAATAACCAACAGCGGGATCTGGATACCCATGTTGGCTCCCACATGCTCCTCGATGATCTCATCGGATGAACCACGATGTCGAGGATTCAATCAATCCCGTACGCAATTCCCTTTGTCTATCGGTACGATACTTGCCCGAGATTCGATCGTCGGTATCTCGATACCTTGTTCAATCTCGTTACCGGCAAGTCTCTTTACTCGTTTCCGTAACACATCATCCCGTGAACAACTCCTTGATCACATTGAGCTCATTATGATGATGTCCTACCGAGTGGGCCCAGAGGTACCTCTCCGTTACATGGAGTGACAAATCTCAGTCTCGATTCGTGCCAACCCAACAGATACTTTCGGAGATACCCGTAGTGCACCTTTATAGCCACCCAGTTACGTTGTGACGTTTGGTGCACCCAAAGCACTCCTACGGTATCCGGGAGTTGCACAATCTCATGGTCTAAGGAAAAGTTACTTGACATTGGAAAAGCTTTAGCAAACGAACTACACGATCTAGTGCTAGGCTTAGGATTGGGTCTTGTCCATCACATCATTCTCCTAATGATGTGATCCCGTTATCAATGACATCCAATGTCCATGGTCAGGAAACCGTAACCATCTATTGATCAACGAGCTAGTCAACTAGAGGCTTACTAGGGACATGTTGTGGTCTATGTATTCACACATGTATTACGATTTCCGGATAACACAATTATAGCATGAATAACAGACAATTATCATGAACAAGGAAATATAATAATAACCATTTTATTATTGCCTCTAGGGCATATTTCCAACAGAAAACAATTATCATGAACAGACAATTATTGCCTTCACTTTTTCTTCGCTTGTGTCCTTTGCTTATTGCGCCGTTGTTGGTTAACGCAGCAGAAAACAAAAATTTTCCGCCCTACACACCAGCCCAGGACCACTATGGAGACTGCATACAAGGTTTTGATCATTTTCGTTACCGACTCGTAGCGCAGCGGAAGTAGAGTCGATGATGATCGTCGGTGCAGATCCCCGCAGCTAGGATATACAACCTCCCAACCGCGAGGATGTATACCCTCATCCGCCACCCGGACAGCCCTCCGGGAGGCGGTCGGACAATCCCCCGGATGGTGTCGCGGACAGCCCTTCGGGAGGACTCACAGAACTCGGACCGTCACTTGGACAGCCCTTCGGGAGGACTCACAGAACTCGGACCGTCACTTGGACAGCCCTTCGGGAGGCACTCACGAACAGCCCCACGGGCACTAAGATCGAAACTACGACCTCTCTACAGAGTTGCACACATACGGCGTCATCTATCCGTCAGGGCTTCGCCATCCAGAACTAGTTCCCACCGGAACCCAGACAGCCTTTCGGCTCTACGAAACTCTTTTTGTGGGACGGAGAGAGAAGCCAGATAATTGCATGGCATGAGTATGAGAGCCAAGGGGGATGAAGGAGATGGCAGCCCCAACTCCTCCTTTTATAGGCCAAGGCAAGGGGTGGGGTGGGATGTTGAAATACCAAAATACCCAAGCTTCATGTCACACATGAAAGGGCATAATGGTAACACAAGGGGGGCACCAAGGGGACACCACCATGGCAGCCCTTGGGCCGGCCCACATCTTGTCCCCCCCCCCATGGGGGGCCCCCCCAACAAGCCACCAACATGTCTCCATGAAACATGCATGCTCCCTAGACAAAAAGCCACCAAACATGCAACCCCCGATTCGTGGGATCTTGTCCCCTCGCGCTGAGACAAGATGTTTTCCGCGAAACTTTTTCTGAAAAATTCCAGAAGGTCCCAGAACATTTCTAGCACCCTCTAAAATTATTCTGGGCATGAACCGAAACATTTTCGGTGCGGTGGTTTTTATCAGCGGAAAGCATCAATAGCGGTTACGGCAGTTTCGGAACATTTCCGGTTTTTCTCTCTGAAAATTCCCAGAAGTTCCCAGACCAATTCTGGCATCCTCTGAAAATTTCCAGGCGGTGCCGAAACCCTTTTTGACCAAATAATATATTCCAAAACAACTTTTCGGTTTTACCGAAACTCTTTCGGTGTTCTCTCTCTCGAAACTCTTCCGTTGTCTCCGAAACATTTTCGGTGACTTTCTCTCAGACTCCGTGTCTAGCGTTCAACAGATAGATGACCCTTAAGCGTGTGACCCTATAGGTTCGGTGAAGTATAGACATGACACGGAACCCCTTCCGATCAATGATCAACATCGGAGCCGTGGACACCCATATTGACCCCTATACCCATACGAATGAATATTCGAGTGAACCTCCAGTTGCCGTGTGCTATTCCTGTTGCTTCGCGATATGTTAGAAATACCCGAGGTGAGACATGTTGGCATTTCCATGGATCAACAACTTGTCCACTATGCTAGTTACCTCGTTACCGGTATTGTTCTCTTTTCTCTTTTCTCGTTACCGTGTTCCGGCATCCCTGTGATCAAATCACCCTGTGTCTGGCCAGACGATGATGGATACCGTAACACCGAGAGGGCCCAGAGATATCTCTCCATCGCCGGAGGAGCAAATCCCAATCTTGAGCTATCAAGTTACTTGACACACTTTTCCATGAACCCGTAAGCCGCCGTAATAGCCATCCATTTACGGATGACGTTTAACAAACCCCAAAGTTCATGAAGCAAGCATGAAGAAACTCGACACTCTCATGGTCTAAGGAATCATGCAAACGTCAACCATCTCTGTGTTATTAACCATTAAATTGTGACGAATGAAACTCATAGCATAACATCAATTCGGGTCGATTCAACACAAATGTTCTTCTTGGCATTGTGCCCTCAAAGTTGCTGGCATAGACATGCCCATGATTGGGAAAACATAATCATCATGCAACACTTGAGCTAGTCTTAGAGGCACGACTAGGAATACATTTTACCGTTTATTATACCACACGTGCACATGGGTTTTCCCCAGAGCCTTTATGGATATACGGGCTCGGGAACCATAGCAGTTATAGCATGGAATATAGACTTAATTATGAACAGGGAGATAATTAATAACATTTATTATTGCCTCTAGGGCATATCTCCTACAGACTCCCACTTGCACTAGATTCAATAATCTAGTTGATGCTAATGCACTTTACACCAGTGGCACACCGGTGTAAATATGCTTCGCTTGTGGTATAGCCTAATGTCCAACGGATCTGACGACTTCAGCTCCGTGTGTATCTTTGCATATCCTCGCGTCTTTCAGCTAAGGATTCAGGCGAGAGAACCATAATGAAGGAGCAAGGTTGTTCAAACAGGTATGATAATGGTTGTAAGATCAATATGGTACAGATATTCAGAACAGTCAGGCTTGAGATCGATCACCATGGGTACACACCCACGGGGTCTATTCCATCTGCAAGGACCCCATGCCGAGACAACCCGCCCAGTCAACCAGATATGCTCAGAATTGTCAGAAGAGGGCAATCAAGCTAGTCAGGTCAGTTAAAAGATTAACTCGGCAGTTGAAATTCAGTAACCATGTTAAAGCATTACACGGCCTACCATCCACATAGAAATACCGACAGACTGTGTGGTCAGAAGGATGAACAACAGTCTCGAAGCATGTGTCTTCACAGATGGGACTCAGTTAAAGACTAACCTGCCGTGAACAAGATTTGGCTACCAGGACCACTGTCAGTCAAGTCTATGGATAATATCACTATAAGACCGTACACCTTTATGATGGTCATGACAGGTGACAAACAAATATTTGGTAGAAGCGCTATGCCCGAGACAGTGAAGATACCTAAGATGACCCAGCAATCCGTGTGAGAAGTCAGATTCCGCCAGGAGAATGGTACGATTTACGATACTATTTTTGAGCCTGGAGGACACAAATCCATTTGAAGTCACCCACTGAAACAAATCCATTTGAAGTCACCCACTGAAATGAGTAAAAGATTGCGTGTCCATCAAGAGAACCTGTTCACAACTCAGTGAACAATCGTTCATATTGGACCTCGTCACGACACATCCATGAGGAATCACCCTCGGACTTACGAGCATGGCACATTGTTTGGTCAGGATAATTTATTGCCCCAGACAGGTCAGCAGATATAAAAGGATTGGAGTCAGAGTAACATATGAGGTAAGATTGGCCAGAAAAAGGGTCCAGTGAAGCAAACCACCCCGAAGCAAGGCAGTCCGTCATATAAAACTCAGTGGAAGCATTATACAAAGGTAAAAAGGAAACCCGAGTTGGAAACGGTTTCCTCAAGAGGAAATGTTCTGGTTTGATCCCTGAGCAACCAAATCTCGAGGACGAGATTTCTTTAAGGGGGGTAGGATTGTAACACCCTGGATTTTGCCCATTTTCTTTTTCTTTTGATTTTGGTCCGGATTCGCTTTTTGTGGCTTAGTAGTCTTGCAACCTGGAGGGATCACCCTTCATTCTTCTTCCCGAGTGGCTTGCCAACCTCAAAACCATCCCAAGACCATGTCATTTCCATCTTGGACCAACTCCCAATATTCTTTTTCTTGGGAATATTCCTTTTTCTATTAAAGGAATAACTCTGTTTGCCCTGAGTTGTGAAGCAACTCATATTTCTATCATTCCCAAAATTCTCAAATAATTCCCATAAATCCTTTGGGACATATCTTATACAGATATGTCAAAATATTCCTTTCCATACCCAAAAATATTTCACAAATATTCCTTTTCTGATTCTGCCCTATCTGTCAGATTGAGAAGCAAGTACCCATTATATTTGCTTGCTTGCTCTCAAACTTTTTGTGAACTCTTTCCTATCCATATCATTGCCACATGACAAAATTCAACTTTATTTGGATATTAAATCTCTCTTGGCTAATTTCCAAAGTTTCTGGGCAACTGGAATCTTTGTGAAGCAAGTGCTAGCTAGGAGTATCCAAATGAGTTGAAATTTTTCAGGCATATTGATATGCTCAAATCCTGACTCTCCACCAAATTTGAGCATCATCCCTTCAACTATGTGAGCATAGCATCAAATCTTTGTTTCTGGTCATTATTCTGGGTTGTGAAGCAACTATGTTTTATGTTGCTCCATAACTCCTGAAATTTTACCAGGACATTAACCTATCTATATAACACCTCTCCACAAAATTTGGGCTCAATTCATCTACCCAATAACTCCCTAGAATTTCCCTAAGATTCTGTCCAGTGGGGTGCTGTGTGAAGGAAGTACCACTTTGGTTTATCCAAATGGTATGAAATTTATACAGTATCCTCATATGACCAAATCTTCATGTTATACCAAATTTTAGCTCAAGTGGCTACTCCATGTGAGTGCTACTTCAAGATTTGAAATTCTGGCCAGTGTGGTCATTTGTACTGCAAGTGCTATTTCTCCTCATCCAAATGGGCTGCAACTTTGCAGAGATGACCACCTTAGTGTGTGATCACTCTCAGATAAAAGCCCTGAGTCTAGTTCCTGCTCAATCCCCCTCAAATCATATCAAACACCTTGCTAGTGCATTGTAACCAAGCTTCCTCTTGTCAACTCCTGGCTTCTTTAGATGATATTTCACTTTCAGAATGCCTTGAGGATCAAGGACTTGCTGCTAGACAACGAATTAGGCAACAGAGTGCACCGTGTACACCAGTGCACGTGGTGACCACGCAGCCAATGTGCAGTATTGGCGCTCTGTGCAATGGGGTCCTCGGCCTCGGCCGTTTCCTCGCGGCCTCGCCACCTAGTTATGTCCAGCAGCTTCGTTTCGTCGTCGCCCACACTCTGGACCCCTCTCCCCGTCTCACGTCCCCTCCCTCGCAGTACACGACGGCTCCCGTGACATGGCCGCCCCCTGTCACCGACGGGACCGGTCGATGGAGCTCTCCCGAGCCATCCCGACCCTGCCTGAGCTCTCTCCGCCCCTCCCTGACCGTCCGGGAAGCTTCTCCCCTCCTCCAAGCAAGCTCTGGAAGCGCCGGGACACCGGCACACGCGTCGCCGCAGCCAAGCTCGGCCCCCTCCGTCGCTCGCCTATATATAGACCACTTCGAGCCCTCCCGAGCACACCAGCAGCTCCACCTCACCTCACAACCCCTCCCTAGCCACTCGCCCGAGCTCCAGGGGCCCTTCCTGCTCGCCATTGCCGCCTTGGTCGCCGGCGGTCGCCGCCTAAATTCGGGCAGGCCCGCGCTCCTCTCCTCCTCCCGAGCCCTCCACCATGTTCCCCTCCTTCCGGCGAGCCGCCCCACCCCATCTCCCCTCGCCGGAGTTGGCCGCACCACCGAGTTCCTCCACCACCGCCCGCCCCTGGCCTCCTCTGGCGCCACCCCTCTCAGCCTCCCTACTCATCCCCAGCGCCGGACGACCCTCTGGACGGAGGAGGCACGGTCCCGCGGTCCCGCCGGTGCCCGCGGTGTGGCCGGAGACTGCCGGAGCCGGCCGGCCCCCTCGCCGCGCCCCTCCTCTGCTCCCTGTTCTGTTCCGCTCGAGAACGAACGGGAGCGAGGGGAGGAGGAAGATGACGAGCGCCAGCGCCCCTCCCTTGTTCCGTGGGCCCCACGCGTCATTGGCTCTAGACCCGGGCCCAGGTGAGTTAAGTGGAGACGGTTTTTGATGGAATACATTTTCAAAGTTAGAAGACGTATTATGTTTCTATTGCGGCTGAAAATACGTTTTCCTTTTCAGAAAACGTAATCTTCCCGAAGACGCTTTCTACTTTTAGCCGCCAGGGACCTGCTTGTGAGGATCTTTTCACAGATTAGTCCCTGATCTTCCAACTCTCGTATCTCCGCAACCGTAACTCCGATCGAGGTGAATCCAATGCCCACGTCTTCGTCTCGTCGAGCCCGTTCTAATGGAGTCATTTTCATAATGTTTGCACACAGTGGAAATGACCCTTTTGCCTTTGTCCGTAAACAACCCCTCCGAGAGAGAACTGTTTCCGGCAGTCAACTCCGCGACCATTCCGCACTCCTTTCCGATGATTCCTTCACCCCCAGGCAAGCCACAACTCTCATCTGCATCATCGCATTGCAATGTCATAGTTTGACTATTTACTTTATCGGCAAGTATGAGTAGCTGTGAAATGAATTGGATTATGCAATGATCGAGTTAATTCTCGGATAGGTGACTACCATGTTGAGTACCGGATTATTAGTGACTAGTAGCTTACCCACTGGTTGATACTGTGATGTTGAGATCACTGTCTATGATTATTTTGGAGTTCACCCGGCAGTTCGTAGAGATGAATTAGTAGCAGTAGCTTAAGCATACTGGTTATCGGAGTGTCAGCCATGACGGAAATATTATTCGGGGATTAGATATTTCATGGTTGACCTTGAGTCACCTGTACGGACTTATCCGTGCAGCCACATTTGCCGGTATGGGACGGCCTTGACTTGGTCTGATCGCGTGCTCTTTCACCGGTACCACCCGACAGGGAAGGTTATGCGTGCGCGCTACCCTGGCCCGGTAGGCGGCGATAACCTTGTGAGCCCAGTTGAGTTTTGTGCCGGCGTCCCCGTTTGGGACAGTTCAGTTTGGCCACGACGGTGGCAGGTGTCACGAGGTGACACAGGGGCCACCCAGGGCTTGACTCCGGGGGAGGATGATTGTCGGTGGTACGATGGGAGAGTCACGGGTCAGGCAGGTTTCGTTGGAGCAACGCTGATCCACCCGAATGGGATCACGAGGTCAGTGCTCCATAGTGTGGGTAAAGTGCGCAACCTCTGCAGAGTGTAAAATCTATTCGAATAGCCGTGTCCACGGTATTGGACAGTCCGTCCAGACCTCACTAGGTGGTCAACCATGGTAGTGATGATAATGATGGAAGAACTCGTCGTATGATCAGAAGTACTCAGTGGTTCATGAGTATTCTGAGGGTTGTGAGACAACCCAGAGGAGAGTAAGTTTGTCAGACTTGTCGTGCAGATGGAATCAGGTATTTGATATGTTAGCCATGAGATGGCTGTGAGTTGACTGGTCGGATGACCACATGCTTGGGGATTGGACTTGGTACAGGTTTGGATTGGAGCCTGAGATTATTTGAAGTATGGATTTAATACGCTTTACCTTACTGCAGTCATTTCAGTAGCTACCTTGCTAGATAACCATGCTGGTTAATTTTGGATTGCTATGATGTTGTCTTGCTTTAATGCTGATGTTTGCTGTGAGCTTGCGAGTACATTCAAAGTACTCACCTGGCGTGTCATGCCAGTTTGCAGGTCATGCCGTGATTGCTTGCTTGCCGAGGTTCCTGTGCTTGCGATCTATGATACGCGTTCTAGCCAGAGTCCCTGCGGAGTGGAGTCCATCACCGTCGTCATTGTTCCGCTGCCGAGAGAGTTACTCCGCTGTTAGCATAGAGCTACCCCGGGCAGGCATAGTGTTGCCGTGCCGATGTAATCCTTGTACCGTTGTAACCATATCTATTGCAATAAAGAGCTGATTTGTTCTATGCCAACAGTGTCGTATTCCAGAAGACTCGTTCTGGGGCTGGAATACGGGGCGTTCCGGTTTACTCTGAGCCGGGGTGCCACAGAAGTTGGTATCAGAGCAGGTCTGGCTATAGGACGCCCTAGTCAGCGCGAGCGGTAGTAAGCGGTAGTATAGAGCCTTGTCGGTTTGCTGCACTTGTTTGTTGCACTTGTTTGCTGCATAGCATGCATATAGACTAGTTATCATTAACGGTTGCCCTGGTGAGTGTAGGTGGCATCGGTTTCGATTCACTACCTGCACCCTCCAGTTGCATGCTCCTTGGTGTTTGGTGTCATCTTCGTCCCAGTGGAGTGATGCGAAGGTGCCTGGTTGTATCGATCCCTTGCAGGATTG
Organism: Thinopyrum elongatum; assembly: GCA_011799875.1. NCBI lineage: Eukaryota > Viridiplantae > Streptophyta > Magnoliopsida > Poales > Poaceae > Thinopyrum > Thinopyrum elongatum. The sequence goes on from JAAAXO010000326.1 coordinate 27,076, forward strand.
ATGCACAGGTACCACACCAATATATCCTTTTCAACCACCCCTATGGTTCGGTGATAGACATGTTTCTATCCCGGATCGTGCCATTCCTCTAGCCGTTTTGGCAACCCTTACTGATCCTTGCTATCAGAAAAGGGCAATGCCTGCAAGCCTTTCTCTCCACCACTATCTTATTCCGCCACCTATTCTTTGGACGTGTACGATTTTTTTCCGTACGCTTGATGATGATGTGGTCGTAACCTCTGTGTTCCGACCCCCGACCACCAAGTTCGTCCTCGCCACCGGTTCCATCCGTGTTAAGTCCGTGTTTGGTGTAGCCTTGTTTACACCAATTTTCTTCCACACATTGATTCACTTTCGTGCACATCGCCACAGCATGTTAGACCGTTATACCGGAATTCTTGCGAGATTTGTGTGCTTAAGTAGGAATGCATATTATTGCTGTGAATAGCTGTAGAATGTGATATTGCTTGTGTGTGTGTGATCTTGCTTGTTTTGTGTGCTTTTGTTTAGTCGTTTCTTTTGTTTCTTTATTTGGGCCCTTGGTGTTACCTTATTTTCCCCTTATGGAAGTTGCTCACCGACCCTGAACCCAAAGAAATCAGTGAAGAGACAGCCATTTGGAAGCACAGCTCAGCAATATGGAATCTTCAGCAGACTGTGTTATATCAGGAATATCGTGCCTGAATATAAATGATATCCTGACTGGATTGGTTATCAGCACCAAGTATACATCAGTACAACTTTCACAACAGCAATGATCACATCAGCAAGAAGACAAATTGTGTACATGATCCACAGTGCATTCCGTGCCAAAGGTATGATTCAAGGTTTGAGTCTGCTACGAGTACAATTTGAACCCTGCTATGTCTTGGAAGCAAGCCATAATGTGCTATGAACTTAGAGTTCAGCGAGAAGGATAGCCGAATACCCTGTTGCATACAACAAGTAACCGACAGCAGAAACGGTAAGGTATATACATAATAGTGAGCTGTATGGGACACGGATGAACCCTTGCCTATTTTTCTTTGGTGACGGCACCACGCCTGTGTTCTGAGCTGTTTTCGGCCGTCCGGGGTGGATGCCGATTTTTATTTCTCTTGTCAACAACTGTCCGTGTTCTGAGCTGCTTTTCGGCCGTCTCGGGCAGCTGTTGAATTTCTCTTCGTAGCAATGACCCTATGCTCTGAGCTGTTTTTTTTCGGCCGTCTTAGGGAGTTGCTACTTTCTTCTTATCGACACCGTCTCATGCTCTGAGCTGCTTTTCAGCCGTCTTGAGTCGGGGTTGAGTTATTCCAGTAAAAGTCCCAGATCTGAGTTGTAAAGACCGTTCTGGTGGATACTGGTTTATTTGCCGGTTTTATTCAAGGGTTCAGACGATCGTTACCCTACAGCTACAACTTGTAAAGTAATATGCCTACCGGAATATTGCACCTGACAACACCCATGGTCATCCGAAGAATCAAGGACACATCAGGCCAAGTTCTTTCAGCTAAGGATTCAGGCGAGAGAACCATAATGAAGGAGCAAGGTTGTTCAAACAGGTATGATAATGGTTGTAAGATCAATATGGTACAGATATTCAGAACAGTCAGGCTTGATATCGATCACCATGGGTACACACCCACGGGGTCTATTCCATCTGCAAGGACCCCATGCCGAGACAACCCGCCCAGTCAACCAGATATGCTCAGAATTGTCAGAAGAGGGCAATCAAGCTAGTCAGGTCAGTCAAAAGATTAACTCGGCAGTTGAAATTCAGTAACCATGTTAAAGCATTACATGGCCTACCATCCACATAGAAATACCGACAGACTGTGTGGTCAGAAGGATGAACAACAGTCTCGAAGCATGTGTCTTCACAGATGGGACTCAGTTAAAGACTAACCTGCCGTGAACAAGATTTGGCTACCAGGACCACTGTCAGTCAAGTCTATGGATAATATCACTATAAGACCGTACACCTTTATGATGGTCATGACAGGTGACAAACAAATATTTGGTAGAAGCGCTATGCCCGAGACAGTGAAGATACCTAAGATGACCCAGCAATCCGTGTGAGAAGTCAGATTCTGCCAGGAGAATGGTACGATTTACGATACTATTTTTGAGCCTGGAGGACACAAATCCATTAGAAGTCACCCACTGAAACAAATCCATTTGAAGTCACCCACTGAAATGAGTAAAAGATTGCGTGTCCACCAAGAGAACCTGTTCACAACTCAGTGAACAATCGTTCATATTGGACCTCGTCACGACACATCCATGAGGAATCACCCTCGGACTTACGAGCATGGCACATTGTTTGGTCAGGATAATTTATTGCCCCAGACAGGTCAGCAGATATAAAAGGATTGGAGTCAGAGTAACATATGAGGTAAGATTGGCCAGAAAAAGGGTCCAGTGAAGCAAACCACCCCGAAGCAAGGCAGTCCGTCATATAAAACTCAGTGGAAGCATTATACAAAGGTAAAAAGGAAACCCGAGTTGGAAACGGTTTCCTCAAGAGGAAATGTTCTGGTTTGATCCCTGAGCAACCAAATCTCGAGGACGAGATTTCTTTAAGGGGGGTAGGATTGTAACACCCTGGATTTTGCCCATTTTCTTTTTCTTTTGATTTTGGTCCGGATTCGCTTTTTGTGGCTTAGTAGTCTTGCAACCTGGAGGGATCACCCTTCATTCTTCTTCCCGAGTGGCTTGCCAACCTCAAAACCATCCCAAGACCATGTCATTTCCATCTTGGACCAACTCCCAATATTCTTTTTCTTGGGAATATTCCTTTTTCTATTAAAGGAATAACTCTGTTTGCCCTGAGTTGTGAAGCAACTCATATTTCTATCATTCCCAAAATTCTCAAATAATTCCCATAAATCCTTTGGGACATATCTTATACAGATATGTCAAAATATTCCTTTCCATACCCAAAAATATTTCACAAATATTCCTTTTCTGATTCTGCCCTATCTGTCAAATTGAGAAGCAAGTACCCATTATATTTGCTTGCTTGCTCTCAAACTTTTTGTGAACTCTTTCCTATCCATATCATTGCCACATGACAAAATTCAACTTTATTTGGATATTAAATCTCTATTGGCTAATTTCCAAAGTTTCTGGGCAACTGGAATCTTTGTGAAGCAAGTGCTAGCTAGGAGTATCCAAATGAGTTGAAATTTTTCAGGCATATTGATATGCTCAAATCCTGACTCTCCACCAAATTTGAGCATCATCCCTTCAACTATGTGAGCATAGCATCAAATCTTTGTTTCTGGTCATTATTCTGGGTTGTGAAGCAACTATGTTTTATGTTGCTCCATAACTCCTGAAATTTTACCAGGACATTAACCTATCTATATAACACCTCTCCACAAAATTTGGGCTCAATTCATCTACCCAATAATTCCCTAGAATTTCCCTAAGATTCTGTCCAGTGGGGTGCTGTGTGAAGGAAGTACCACTTTGGTTTATCCAAATGGTATGAAATTTATACAGTATCCTCATATGACCAAATCTTCATGTTATACCAAATTTTAGCTCAAGTGGCTACTCCATGTGAGTGCTACTTCAAGATTTGAAATTCTGGCCAGTGTGGTCATTTGTACTGCAAGTGCTATTTCTCCTCATCCAAATGGGCTGCAACTTTGCAGAGATGACCACCTTAGTGTGTGATCACTCTCAGATAAAAGCCCTGAGTCTAGTTCCTGCTCAATCCCCCTCAAATCATATCAAACACCTTGCTAGTGCATTGTAACCAAGCTTCCTCTTGTCAACTCCTGGCTTCTTTAGATGATATTTCACTTCCAGAATGCCTTGAGGATCAAGGACTTGCTGCTAGACAACGAATTAGGCAACAGAGTGCACCGTGTACACCAGTGCACGTGGTGACCACGCAGCCAATGTGCAGTATTGGCGCTCTGTGCAATGGGGTCCTCGGCCTCGGCCGTTTCCTGGCGGCCTCGCCACCTAGTTATGTCCAGCAGCTTCGTTTCGTCGTCGCCCACACTCTGGACCCCTCTCCCCCTCTCACGTCCCCTCCCTCGCAGTACACGACGGCTCCCGTGACATGGCCGCCCCCTGTCACCGACGGGACCGGTCGATGGAGCTCTCCCGACCCTGCCTGAGCTCTCTCCGCCCCTCCCTGACCGTCCGGGAAGCTTCTCCCCTCCTCCAAGCAAGCTCTGGAAGCGCCGGGACACCGGCACACGCGTCGCCGCAGCCAAGCTCGGCCCCCTCCGTCGCTCGCCTATATATAGACCACTTCGAGCCCTCCCGAGCACACCAGCAGCTCCACCTCACCTCACTACCCCTCCCTAGCCACTCGCCCGAGCTCCAGGGGCCCTTCCTGCTCGCCATTGCCGCCTTGGTCGCCGGCGGTCGCCGCCTAAATTCGGGCAGGCCCGCGCTCCTCTCCTCCTCCCGAGCTCTCCACCATGTTCCCCTCCTTCCGGCGAGCCGCCCCACCCCATCTCCCCTCGCCGGAGTTGGCCGCACCACCGAGTTCCTCCACCACCGCCCGCCCCTGGCCTCCTCTGGCGCCACCCCTCTCCGCCTCCCTACTCATCCCCAGCGCCGGACGACCCTCTGGACGGAGGAGGCACGGTCCCGCGGTCCCGCCGGTGCCCGCGGTGTGGCCGGAGACTGCCGGAGCCGGCCGGCCCCCTCGCCGCGTCCCTCCTTTTCTCCCTGTTCTGTTCCGCTCGAGAACGAACGGGAGCGAGGGGAGGAGGAAGATGACGAGCGCCAGCGCCCCTCCCTTGTTCCGTGGGCCCCACGCGTCATTGGCTCTAGACCCGGGCCCAGGTGAGTTAAGTGGAGACGGTTTTTGATGGAATACGTTTTCAAAGTTAGAAGACGTATTATGTTTCTATTGCGGCTGAAAATACGTTTTCCTTTTCAGAAAACGTAATCTTCCCAAAGACGCTTTCTACTTTTAGCCGCCAGGGACCTGCTTGTGAGGATCTTTTCACAGATTAGTCCCTGATCTTCCAACTCTCGTATCACCACAACCGTAACTCCGATCGAGGTGAATCCAATGCCCACGTCTTCGTCTCGTCGAGCCCGTTCTGATGGAGTCATTTTCATAATGTTTACACACAGTGGAAATGACCCCTTTGCCCTTGTCCGTAAACAACCCCTCCGAGAGAGAACTGTTTCCGGCAGTCAACTCCGCGACCATTCCGCACTCCTTTCCGATGATTCCTTCACCCCCAGGCAAGCCACAACTCTCATCTGCATCATCGCATTGCAATGTCATAGTTTGACTATTTACTTTATCGGCAAGTATGAGTAGCTGTGAAATGAATTGGATTATGCAATGATCGAGTTAATTCTCGGATAGGTGACTACCATGTTGAGTACCGGATTATTAGTGACTAGTAGCTTACCCACTGGTTGATACTGTGATGTTGAGATCACTGTCTATGATTATTTTGGAGTTCACCCAGCAGTTCGTAGAGATGAATTAGTAGCAGTAGCTTAAGCATACTGGTTATCGGAGTGTCAGCCATGACGGAAATATTATTCGGGGATTAGATATTTCATGGTTGACCTTGAGTCACCTGTCCGGACTTATCCGTGCAGCCACATTTGCCGGTATGGGACGGCCTTGACTTGGTCTGATCACGTGCTCTTTCACCGGTACCGCCCGACAGGGAAGGTTATGCGTGCGCGCTACCCTGGCCCGGTAGGCGGCGATAACCTTGTGAGCCCAGTTGAGTTTTGTGTCGGCGTCCCCGTTTGGGACAGTTCAGTTTGGCCACGACGGTGGCAGGTGTCACGAGGTGACACAGGGGCCACCCAGGGCTTGACTCCGGGGGAGGACGATTGCCGGTGGTACGATGGGAGAGTCACGGGTCAGGCAGGTTTCGTTGGAGCAACGCTGATCCACCCGAATGGGATCACGAGGTCAGTGCTCCATAGTGTGGGTAAAGTGCGCAACCTCTGCAGAGTGTAAAATCTATTCGAATAGCCGTGTCCACGGTATTGGACAGTCCGTCCAGACCTCACTAGGTGGTCAACCATGGTAGTGATGATAATGATGGAAGAACTCGTCGTTTGATCAGAAGTACTCGGTGGTTCATGAGTATTCTGAGGGTTGTGAGACAACCCAGAGGAGAGTAAGTTTGTCAGACTTGTCGTGCAGATGGAATCAGGTATTTGATATGTTAGCCATGAGATGGCTGTGAGTTGAGTGGTCGGATGACCACATGCTTGGGGATTGGACTTGGTACAGGTTCGGATTGGAGCCTGAGATTATTTGAAGTATGGATTTAATACGCTTTACCTTACTGCAGTCATTTCAGTAGCTACCTTGCTAGATAACCATGCTGGTTAATTTTGGATTGCTATGATGTTGTCTTGCTTTAATGCTGATGTTTGCTGTGAGCTTGCGAGTACATTCAAAGTACTCACCTGGCGTGTCATGCCAGTTTGCAGGTCATGCCGTGATTGCTTGCTTGCCGAGGTTCCTGTGCTTGCGATCTATGATACGCGTTCTAGCCAGAGTCCCTGCGGAGTGGAGTCCATCACCGTCGTCATTGTTCCGCTGCCGAGAGAGTTACTCTGCTGTTAGCATAGAGCTACCCCGGGCAGGCATAGTGTTGCCGTGCCGATGTAATCCTTGTACCGTTGTAACCATATCTATTGCAATAAAGAGCTGATTTGTTCTATGCCAACAGTGCCGTATTCCAGAAGACTCGTTCTGGGGCTGGAATACGGGGCGTTCCGGTTTACTCTGAGCCGGGGTGCCACAAACTCTTTCCATGTGACTTCAGCAAGAATCACTCCTTGGCATTTTAAATGCTAAAAAGTTTTAGCATCTTGTCAATATGTATTTATTGCTTAGCCCCATTAGGTAAATCTATCTTCATAGATCATCATGCCTAATATTAAGGCTATTTAGCCCAAGCACTTCATCGAAAAACCATTTTCAAATGAAGTCCTAATTCGTGTCAAGAAATTTATTTCCAATTACCATTGTGTCAAGCACACAAGGTTTTTAGAAATATTATTATGCTCCCACTTACTTTCTTGAATTACAAGCATCTTTGTTACCCATTGATGAAGTCAAACCCCTTTGACCATTTCATCAAAACACGAAGATTCCGACTCCATTTTGCTCTCTTCTGTCCATCGCTGGAACTCTGAAGTTTGCATGCCTACTAGCATCCTCTAGATCGACAAATTACTTTGGACTGTATCACATACAAGTCTTAGGTTTTATTTCCATCAGATGGAAATCCTTTTGTCATCCATGTTTCATATCTCATGATTGAAATATGTATTAATTGCTAGTTCAACCCGAACCGACTTTAAGCATCGCTACGGTGAGACAATCTCATCGTAGTCAACTCTTTGAACTTGTTATTGCAACAAGTCGAGCTTTATGGATAAAACATTTTTATCCGTATCAGTTTTAAGTTCCATCAATATTCGTTAGACTCTAAGTCTTCTGAAAGGTGTATCAAGGTTTTAATCTTGAATCACTTATGTGGAAACTAACTCGGGTTGCATTGGCATTTAGCCAATTCCGGAGTCAGGGCCCATCAACGCTTCCTTGTGTATCATAGGTATATTGTTGTCTAACAACAATATCTCGTTTGCGCACCTGAGAGGTTTGCACGAGCCTTGCCTACGTGGTTCAGCTGCAAGTTCGACCGAAGTCCATACATTTTATTGTAGAGACTTCCGTATCAGTCGCAGTAGGAAACTATGGAATCACTTCCAAGGTCTCTTTCCTTTGAACTGATGACGAAGATACTGTTTATCCCATCGAGTTGCATTGTTCTCCCACTCACCTTTTTTGAAAGAACCATTTTCTTCAAAAAGCATACCGTTCTTTGTGGCAAACCTATTTGCCTCGGTATAGTGGTGGGGGAATACCCAATGACTTGGGATAACCTACAAAGTAGCACTTGTCTGATTTGGAATAGGTTTGTAACCTTTTACACAAGCCCCATATTCCAAATGTTAAGAAAAGATATAACATGGTTGGGCGTACCATACCATGGCGTCATTTCAACAGACCCGATGGAGCTCTTTTCAGTGTAAAAGCCATAGTCTCTAAAGCATCACTCTTTAAAAGGGATAATGGCAAATTGATTTATGTCATCTTTGATCGTACCATGTCATAAATGGTTCAATTACATCTTCACGGACTTTCCACTTGCAGTGGTGTTCCGGGAGGTGCAAGTTATGAAACCCCTTTCACAACTCATCATACATTCGCTAAACTTGTAACTCAAATATTCTTTTCTGCAATCGAATTGTAGAAACATAATTTTCTTGTTACAATAACTTCTACTTCATTTTTGAAAACCTTTCGAATGATTTCAAAAGATCCAGACTTATGTCTCATCAAGTAAATATCCATATATCTACTTGAGTCATTTCTGAAGATAGATGAATCCACTACTTGCAACAACATTTATTGAACTACATACATCAAAATGTATGATCACCAATAAGTTTGTTGCTCATTCCTTATGGCTTGTGAATGGTATTTCAGTCACTTCACTTTTCGGAGGAAAGTTGCAAGCGTCGGATGATTCAAAATCAAACGACTTCAAAATCCATCATAATGGAATTTCCATGCGGGTTTCTCCAATGTGACCAAATGTAGTGCCACACTTGTGTGGTATTCTTTTAGTCTTGCGACATTTAGCGTCAGTGTTATGGATGTATCATATTACCATCAATATTCATAACATACATCCCATTGATGATGGAAGCATGGCCCTTATGTTATTCATAATTCTGAACAACAATTGTTCTTTTCTGAACAACCCTCTTGCATCAAACATTCTGCAATGGCTAGAGTGTATGAAACTCTAAAATGAATTATGAAAGTAAACACAGAGGTAATATTTTATTATCAACATTCATAACATACATCTCATTCATAATGAAAGTATGGCCCTTATGTTATTCATAACACCGAACATCAGAAGTTCTCTTATGAACAACCTTCTTGCAAGATACCTTATGCAATGGGCTAGAGTGTGTAAAACTCTAAATGAATTATGAAAATAAATACAGACGGTAATACACCGATGGAAGGTATAGTAACATTTACTATGTTCCCTGTGTATACCTAAACCTCATTCCTGGCTAGTCTTTCAGGCCATAGTAGTTCTTACATCGAGTTGCAACAGAATGCAATCGAGTGGGTATCTTTGTGATTAACTCACAATAACCAAGAATCAGCGATTAACAATTTAATCATGATTCCCAAGAACTATATCTTTGACCAGCCTTCTATACATCAAAAAACATGTATGACATTCATACATGAGCTGGATATTCCAGTCTTCTTTCTTTTTGCCTTTATACTTCTAACAGTTTAACTTTTAGTATTTCTCCTACTCTCAGAAGAAGCACTCAACTTAAGAGTGGCGTTAGCCCCGAACTTCCTAGGCGTGAAAGTCTTACTAACACCCTTCGGACACTTCCTTTCTCTTTAAGTTGTTGTTTTATTCACCGTTCATCATATGACAGGCGTTCTTCTGGATCCCTCTCTTATCAGTCTAATGCATAGTAAACTCCTTTACTAATAGTTTGCAAACAAACATTGCTTTGGATATCTCATATCTTTTAGCCTTTGTCTGTCTCTAAAAATGATTTTCAGATTCCATGAATATCACATAACTATCCAAACTATCGAAGTTCGGGTCTCATGGAAGCAAACATATGGCACTTGACTGAAAACGGAATTCTAGCTTTTGGATTGAAGGACGAGAGTCACATGATCCATAGCATAAGAGAGAGAATACCGAAAGTATGCGATAGGACAAAGTCCTTCTTGGCACTCTTGAGGACAATCCTCACATTATGTTACCAACCGTAAAGTTTTAACCAGATATTTAACAGCTATTCAATATTAATAGGGAAGGTGGAAACGCGAGCCATTATTCTACAACTATTATGCATATAACACTTAGACAGTGTTCAAAATTAATTGCACTGAGAATTAAACAAGTTAATTCAACAGTGCGCTCCCACTCAAATCAATATCTCTCATAATTGATTGTGAGTGATTCAAGACCCGTGTTTTGATTATTCGTCATTGATGTTAGTCACCACTGATGACGAAAATCTCAACCGGTAGGCCAACCTGCCAATCACATCTCTATGCGACTTTTGTTCATCTTTCGATGGGCGTGTTCCGAGCTCATGACTGTCATGCCTGAACGTCAAAGACAACCAAGTGATCTCGCTGCGAGGTCTGAACTCACCCGTCTCACACATCCCTAATCGTTCGTACCCATGTTAGTCATGGCGCACCCCGAAAAGTTAGGTGCCGTGACGGTGCTACACTTGGGAGAACACTATCAACTATGATATTTTTGTGAGAGATCACCCTAATAAAAAGCGACTACCGCGCAATCAAGTAGGGTGCATCATAAGGGATAAACATCTCAGGCAATTCATAATAGCATGATATGGTATAGCCCTTTCTGACGGAGAAGTCTTGTATTTCTTCGTCTTCGGCATTCGCGAAGGTGACGAAGATTGCCACCACCTTGTCGATGCACCAGATAATATTGCTATCTCTATAGCTAATAAAATAATGCATTACACAAGGTTGACACGCAGGTCATTTAAAGTGCAATCATATGGCTCCAGCCATCATGCCAAATCATGACACGCAGGTCATGTTAATCAATTTACATCATATAGACATCTCATACATAATCAAATTAATTTGAGCACTGCTATACCACATCACATGCACATGCAAACCCTCCTGCAAAACCAAGTTAGACGCCTCTAATCGGTTCATGCAAAAACTTGTTTTACGTGGCTTCTAAGGTCTCGAAACAAACCGAAGCTACCAACGTCCATCATCAAGTATGATAATCCAAGTCGCTAGATTAACAATGCAGGGTGTAGATAATAAAATCTCGAGCCCCATACTAAACTTCGTCATACGCATGACCCCCGTGCAGATCATATCTGCATTGCCCTTTCGTCTGTGAAACATCCATCTTTCATTGACTAAAGTGGAACCCAAAGAACTGTTAGCACTTTGTTGATCTGACAATCAGCATACTCAGGAGCAGCATGAAAGGATCGCGGATTGCCAGAACTTTGTCAGATTCCACAATGCTGTCAAGATCAGGACTACGCAAATTTGAGGGAAGCAACAAGAACATCGGGTAACAGATTTCATCTGCTACCTGCACAAATAATTTTCAGTAATAGAACTCATCTACTACCTAATTATATTGTGCAACACCCATACATCTCTATGTATTCTAGATCGCAACCTGCATCTATGCATAGCACGGCTCATGATGCCACTGTTGGGTAACGCAGCAGAAAACAAAAAATTTCCGCCCTACGCACCAGCCCAGGACCACTATGGAGACTGCATACAAGGTTTTGATCATTTTCGTTACCGACTCGTAGCGCAGCGGAAGTAGAGTCGATGACGATCGTCGGTGCAGATCCCCTCAGCTAGGATATACAACCTCCCAACCGCGAGGATGTATACCCTCATCCGCCACCCGGACAGCCCTCCGGGAGGCGGTCGGACAATCCCCCGGATGGTGTCGCGGACAGCCCTTCGGGAGGACTCACAGAACTCGGACCGTCACTTGGACAGCCCTTCGGGAGGACTCACAGAACTCGGACCGTCACTTGGACAGCCCTTCGGGAGGCACTCACGAACAGCCCCACGGGCACTAAGATCGAAACTACGACCTCTCTACAGAGTTGCACACATACGGCGTCATCTATCCGGCAGGGCTTCGCCGTCCAGAACTAGTTCCCACCGGAACCCAGACAGCCTTTCGGCTCTACGAAACTCTTTTCATGGGAGGGAGAGAGAAGCCAGATAATTGCATGGCATGAGTATGAGAGCCAAGGGGGATGAAGGAGATGGCAGCCCCAACTCCTCCTTTTATAGGCCAAGGCAAGGGGTGGGGTGGGATGTTGAAATACCAAAATACCCAAGCTTCATGTCACACATGAAAGGGCATAATGGTAACACAAGGGGGGCACCAAGGGGACACCACCATGGCAGCCCTTGGGCCGGCCCACATCTTGTCCCCCCCCCCATGGGGGGGCCCCCCCAACAAGCCACCAACATGTCTCCATGAAACATGCATGCTCCCTAGACAAAAAGCCACCAAACATGCAACCCCCGATTCGTGGGATCTTGTCCCCTCGCGCTGAGACAAGATGTTTTCCGCGAAACTTTTTCTGAAAAATTCCAGAAGGTCCCAGAACATTTCTAGCACCCTCTAAAATTATTCTGATCATGATCCGAAACATTTTCAGTGCGGTGATTTTTATCAGCGGAAAGCATCAACAGCGGTTACGGCAATTTCGGAACATTTCCGGTTTTTCTCTCTGAAAATTCCCAGAAGTTCCCAGACCAATTCTGGCATCCTCTGAAAATTTCCAGGCAGTGCTGAAACCCTTTTTGACCAAATAATATATTCCGAAACAACTTTTTGGTTTTACCGAAACTCTTTCGGTGTTCTCTCTCTCTCGGAACTCTTCCGTTGTCTCCGAAACATTTTCGGTGACTTTCTCTCAGACTCCCTGTCTAGCGTTCAACAGATAGATGACCCTTAAGCGTGTGACCCTATAGGTTTGGTGAAGTATAGACATGACACGGAACCCCTTCCGATCAATGATCAACATCGGAGCCGTGGACACCCATATTGACCCCTATACCCATACGAATGAATATTCGAGTGAACCTCCAGTTGCCGTGTGCTATTCCCGTTGCTTCGCGATATGTTACAAGTACCCAAGGTGAGACATGTTGGCATTTCCATGGATCAACAACTTGTCCACTATGCTAGTTACCTCGTTACCGGTATTGTTCTCTTTTCTCGTTACCGTGTTCCGGCATCCCTGTGATCAAATCACCCTGTGTCTGGCCAGACGATGATGGATACCGTAACACCGAGAGGGCCCAGAGATATCTCTCCATCGCCGGAGGAGCAAATCCCAATCTTGAGCTATCAAGTTACTTGACACACTTTTCCATGAACCCGTAAGCCGCCGTAATAGCCATCCATTTACGGATGACGTTTAACAAACCCCAAAGTTCATGAAGCAAGCATGAAGAAACTCGACACTCTCATGGTCTAAGGAATCATGCAAACGTCAACCATCTCTGTGTTATTAACCATTAAATTGTGACGAATGTAACTCATAGCATAACATCAATTCGGGTCGATTCAACACAAATGTTCTTCCTGACATTGTGCCCTCAAAGTTGCTGGCATAGACATGCCCATGATTGGGAAAACATAATCATCATGCAACACTTGAGCTAGTCTTAGAGGCACGACTAGGAATACATTTTACCGTTTATTATACCACACGTGCACATGGGTTTTCCCCAGAGCCTTTATGGATATACGGGCTCGGGAACCATAGCAGTTATAGCATGGAATATAGACTTAATTATGAACAGGGAGATAATTAATAACATTTATTATTGCCTCTAGGGCATATCTCCTACAGCCGTAACCATGGATAATCTTCATCGTTTAACAGGATGCTTGGGTCAGCCTTGTCTTTGAAGGGAGGAATTTCATGAAACTTTTCATAATCTTCTGACATGTCTGTCTTGCCCTCCACTCCCACGATGTCTCTTTTTCCTGAAAGAACTATGTGGCGCTTTGGCTCATCGTATGATGTATTCGCTTCCTTATCTTTTCTTCTTCTCGGTTTGATAGACATGTCCTTCACATAGGAAACCTGCGCCACATCATTGGCTAGGACGAATAGTTCATCTATGTACCCAAGATTGTTCAGATCCACTGTTGTCATACCGTACTGTGGGTCTACCTGTACCCCGCTTCCTGACAGATTGACCCATTTGCACTGAAACAAAGGGACCTTAAAATCATGTCCATAGTCAAGTTCCCATATGTCCACTATGTAACCATAATATGTGTCATTTCCCCTCTTGGTTGCTGCATCAAAGCGGACACCACTGTTTTGGTTGGTGCTCTTTTGATCTTGGGCGATCGTGTAAAATGTATTCCCATTTATCTCGTAGCCTTTGTAAGTCAATACAGTCGAAGATGATCCCCTGGCCAACGAGTACAGCTCATCAGAAACAGTGTTGTCACCCATGAGATGTGTTTGAAACCAACTGCCGAAAGTCCTGATGTGTTCACATGTAATCCAGTCGTCACACTGCTCCGGGTGTTTGGAGCGCAGAATATTCTTGTGTTCATTGACATACGGGGTCACCAAGGTAGAATTCCGTAGAACTGTGTAGTGTGCTTCAGACCAAGAATGCCCGTCACTACATATTATTGAGTCCGCTCCTAGCATGCCTTTTCCAGTCAGTCTCCCCTCATACCGCGATTGAGGGAGACCAATCTTCTTAAGGTCAGGAATGAAGTCAACACAAATCCCAATGACCTCCTCTGTTTGATGGCCCGTGGAGATGCTTCCTTCTAGCCTAGCACGGTTACGAACATATTTCTTTAAGACTCCCATGAACCTCTCAAAGAGGAACATATTGTGTAGAAATACAGGGCCCAGAATGGCAATCTCGTCGACTAGGTGAACTAGGACGTGCGTCATGATATTGAAGAAGGATGGTGGGAACACCAGCTCGAAACTGACAAGACATTGCGCCAGATCACTCCTTAACCTTGGTAGGATTTCTGGATCGATCACTTTCTGAGAGATTGCATTGAGGAATGCACATAGCTTCACAATGGCTAATCGAACGTTTTCTGATAGAAGCCCCCTCAATGTAACCGGAAGCAGTTGCGTCATAATCACGTGGCAGTCATGAGACTTTAGGTTCTGAAACTTTTTCTCTGCCATATTTATTATTCCCTTTATATTCGACGAGAAGCCAGACAGGACCTTCATACTGAGCAGGCATTCAAAGAAGATTTCCTTCTCTTCTTTGGTAAGAGCGTAGCTGGCAGGACCTTCATACTGCTTTGGAGGCATGCCGTCTTTTTCGTGCACACTTTGCTGGTCCTCCCGTGCCTCCGGTGTATCTTTTGTCTTCCCATACATGCCCAAGAAGCCTAGCAGGTTCACGCAAAGATTCTTTGTCACGTGCATCACGTCGATTGCAGAGCGGACCTCTAGGTCTAACCAATAGGGTAGGTCCCAAAATATAGATTTCTTCTTCCACATGGGTGCGCGTCCCTCAGCATCATTCGGAACAGATAGTCCGTCGGGACCCTTTCCAAAGATTACTTGTAAATCATTTACCATAGCAAGTATGTGATCACCAGTACGGACGGCGGGCTTCTTCCGGTGATCTGACTCGCCTTTGAAATGCTTGCCTTTCTTTCGACATTGATGGTTGGTCGGAAGAAATCGACGATGCCCCAGGTACACATTCTTCCTGCATTTGTCCAAATATATACTTTCGGTGTCATCTAAATAGTGCGTGCATGCGTGGTATCCCTTGTTTGTCTGTCCTGAAAGGTTACTGAGAGCAGGCCAATCATTGATGGTTACAAACATCAACGCATGCAGGTCAAATTCCTCCTGTTTGTGCTCATCCCACACACGTACACCTTCTCCATTCCACAGCTATAAAAGTTCTTCAACTAATGGCCTTAGGTACACATCAATGTCGTTGCCGGGTTGCTTAGGGCCTTGGATGAGCACTGGCATCATAATGAGCTTCCGCTTCATGCACAACCAAGGAGGAAGGTTACAGATACATAGAGTGACGGGCCAGGTGCTATGATTGCTGCTCTGCACCCTAAAAGGATTAATGCCATCTGCACTTAAACCAAACCATACGTTCCTTGCGTCACCTGCAAAGTCCCGCCACCTTCTCTCGATTTTTCTCCACTGCGACCCGTCAGCGGGTGCTCTCAACTTCCCGTCTTTCTTACGGTCTTCTTTGTGCCATCGCATCAACTTGGCATGCTCTTTGTTTCTGAACAGAGGTTTCAGCTATGGTATTATAGGAGCATACCACATCACCTTGGCAGGAACCCTCTTCATGGGGCGCTCGCCCTCAACATCACCAGGGTCATCTCATCTGATCTTATACCGCAATGCACCGCATACGGGGCATGCCTTCAATTCCTCGTACTCACCACGGTACATGATGCAGTCATTAGGGCATGCATGTATCTTCTGCACCTCTAATCCTAGAGGGCAGAGAACCTTCTTTGCTCCGTACGTACTGTCAGGCAATTCGTTATCCTTTGAAAGCTTCTTCTTCATTATTTTCAGTAGCTGCTCAAATCCCTTGTCAGATACACCATTCTCTGCCTTCCATTCCAGCATTTTCAATGTGGTACCGAGCTTTGTGTTGCCATCTTTGCAATTTGGGTACAACGGTTTTTTGTGATCCTCTAACATGCGATCGAACTTCAACTTCTCCTTTTCAGTCTCGCATTCTCTCTGTGCATCAACAATGACCCGGCGAAGATCATCATCGGGCACATCGTCTGGTTCATCTTGATCTTCAGCTTTCCCCATTGCAGTATCACCGTATTCAGGGGGCCGATAGTTTTCATCATACTCTTCTTCTTCGTTGTCTTCCATCATAACCCCTCTTTCTCCGTTCTTGGTCCAAACATTATAGTCTGGCATGAAACCCTACTCAAGCAGGTGGACGTGAAGGGTTTTCGACGAAGAGTAAGACTTCGTATTCCCACAGATACGGCATGGACAACACATAAAACCATTCTGCTTGTTTGCCTCAGCCACTTCGAGAAAATAACGCACGCCCTTAATGTACTCGGAGGTGCGTCTGTTACCGTACATCCATTGCCGGTTCATCTGCGTGCATTACATATAATTAAGTGTGTCAAAAACCATTACAGAACATCATGAATAGAGAAGTGACCAAATTAATAGAAGTTCATCATCACATTAAAACAATAATAAAATTAAGAAAATTATACAAGTATCTATCTAAACCATACAAGTAAGAATTTTTTTCTTTTACAAAGAAGATAAGAACAAGAGACTCACCACGGTGGTGCCGGCGACGAGATCGGCGCGGGAGATCGACAGCGGTGAGGACGGGGACGGGACAGGACGGACCGGCAAACCTAGACAAATCTTGAGGAAAATGGAGCTTGGACAAGGAGCTTCGAGAGGAGATATCTTAAGTGTGGCTCGGGCATTTCATCGAACACCTCATGTGCATAGGAGGTGAGCTAGAGCACAACACACCTCTCCCACACCTCTCCCAAAAAAACAGAGCAGTGAGCTGAGCTGAGCGCGCGGGTATATATAGGCTGCTCTTCAGTCCCGGTTTGTGGCTAGAACCAGGACAGAAGACAGACATTTGGTCCCGGTTCCAGCCACAAACCGGGACGAAAGGTGGTGGGCCAGGAGCGAGGCCCATTGGTCCCGGTTCGTGTCTGGAACCAGGACCAAAGGTGTCAGACGAACCGGGACCAATGGCCACCGAGGCCCGGCCGGCGCCCTGGCCTCACGAACCGGGACTGATGCCCCCTTTGGTCCCGGTTCGTGAGTGAACCGGGACTAATGCCCTTATCCTGCCTCAACCAAAGCCCTGTTTTCTACTAGTGTCCTCACTTACAATTCTGAAGTAAAAAATACCATTATGAAATTGTGAACCAAAAACACACTCTAGACAACCATTCTACACTAGTAGAAAACAGGGCTTTGGTTCAGGCCTGCCCAGCCCATTAGTCCCGGTTCAGTCACGAACCGGGACCCATGGGGGCATACGTCCCGGTTTGTGCGCCCAGGGGGCCGGCCGGGCCTCATGGGGCATTGGTCCCGGTTCGTCTGGACCCTTTGGTCCCGGTTCCAGACACGAACCGGGACCAATGGGCCTCGCTCCTGGAACCGGGACCAAAGGGTGGCCTTAATCCCGGTTCCAACAACGAACCGGGACCAATGTTGTGCCTATATATACCCCTCGCCCGCGAGCAGAGCACTCCACTGCTCTGTTTTTTTCTGGCCGGCGAGGGGAGGGCTTTGTGGTGCTCTAGCTCACCTCCTATGCACATGAGGTGTTCGATGAAATGCCCGAGCCACACTACTTAAGCTTTCTCCTCTGCAAACTCGACCTCCAAGCTCCATTTTCCTCAAGATTTGTCTAGGTTTAGCGGTCCGTCACGTCCCATCCCTGTCTTCACCGCCGTCGATCGCCCGCGCCGATCTCGTCGCCGGCACCACCGTGGTGAGCCTCTTGTTCTTATCTTCTTTCTAAAAGAAAAAAAATTCTTACTTGTATGATTTAGATAGATACTTGTATAATTTTCTTACTTTTATTATTGTTTGTTATTATATAGTGTGATGGTTTTGGTATCCGCCCCCGTCGGCCCTCGTCCTGTCTATGATTCGGATGTGGTATATTTTATATTTTATAACTATTTGGTTCATTTATTGTTTATGACAATTATGCTGACCAACGTGACATAGATTTTTTTATCTAGGAGGTATGTGAACCGGAAATTCCAACCGACCCTATTGTCGAGAGGTTAAATTTAGTTGAAGAAGAAAACAATTACTTGAAGGAAAAATTGAACAAAATTGAGGAGGAGAAGATGATATTGGAGTTGCATGTTGCAGATGTCGTCGATGATCACAAGATCAAGATGGATACAATGCGCTTCAAGATTAGAAAGTATAGAAAATATGCCATTCATACCGAGGCTTGGTATCATTCCAATGGTGTCTGTTTCCCGCCCTTTGGGCTGCTGAAAAGAGACCTTTGGTCCCGGTTGGTTGCATGAACCGGGACCAAAGGGGGGTATTGGTCCCGGTTTGTGCCACGAACCAGGACCAACGTTTCGTCTATATAAGCAAACACTTAGAAATTTTCTCCAAATCACTTCTTTCTCCTGCCCGCCCTGCC
>JAAAXO010000327.1:0-54209 GCA_011799875.1 Thinopyrum elongatum
ATAGATTTCCTGATTTCGCAAATCAAAGCTAATGCCACGTGCTGATGGTCCTTTTAAGGTGTTTAGAGAAAATAAATGATAATGCATATAACTTGGGCTGCTGCAGATTTTGGGGTAGTCCGCTTTTAACATTGCAGATTGAAGCCTTATTTGGGTGAGGAAGATGAGCTTCGTCGAGGACGACTTCATTTCAAGAAGGGGAGGATGACGAGGACATCAATACCATTGTTAAACCCACAGCCCTGCTTCATATACATTACTGACCAATCTACAGAGCTGCGCACGCCAATTAAATTATCAGGTACTTTGTTTTGGTAATGATTCTAAAGTTCATGAGAATTGACGCTGCCTAAATTGGATACATTGTTTGCTTACAAGAAGGCCCTAGCTTGGACAAGAAAGAGGAACCTTGGAAGCAAGTTCAAGCATGGAGATGATGGCATGCACAAGGACAGAAAGAACGAGTTACAAGTGATGATTTCAGGACTTTGAAGCCACCATAATGAGTGCAGGAAGCCTTGGACGAAAATATACAAGATGTCACTTCATAAATTTCGTCCAGAGGGGCTATTAAGGTGCTGCGTCACCTTATTATTGGGCAGGCCCATGTAATTTCGAAATACTGAGTATAGCTGTTTTTAGAGTCCGTATGTGTGGGGAAACAAGAGATAGGGTGGTTTCGGGACCCCTCCTTCAAGGGCCACGAATCCCCTCTCTCCCCATATATACAGCCCTAGGGACACCGTTTAGACTTTGGGGATTGTTTAGTTAAAAGTTAGCCATTGCAACTTCGTGTACCTTCGTTTGTGTCCAACGACCAGACCAAGACCGACTTTCGGATCCCACCTCTATCAATACTTACATCTATATTCGCAATATTCAGATTACATTATCATATTCTTGCTTGTTCTTCGATTGCGTGCAGGAATAGGATGACCTAGTGGTCAGGCTGATCGTGCTTTCAGTATCGTCAGTAACCTCGGGAGAGGTTTAGCGATTGCTGAGGCGCAAAGTTGCGTGAAGTTTGTAGTCGGATCGTCAAAGTCGACTCCACCAAATCGATAGCTATATCATCTATCGAAAGATCGGGACACCCCCGCCTCTATCAGGGGGATTTCGTGGCCCTTGAAGGAGGGGTCCGAAACCAACCCTATCTCTTGTTTCCCACACTACGGACTCTTAAAAATAGTTATTACTCAAGTATTTCGAAAATTACATTGTGCCTGCCAATAATAAGGTGACGCAAGCACCATATAATCCCTCTGGACGAAATTTATGAAGTGGCATCTTGTATATTCGTTCCAGGCTCATGCAACTCCTTATGGTGGCTTTCAAAGTCCTGAAATCATCACTTGTAACTCCGTTCTTGTCCCTTGCGCCAATGCCATCATCTCCATGCTTGAACTTGCTCCAAGGTTCCTCTTTTTGTCCAAGCTAGGCCCTTCATTTGTAAGCAAAACAAATGTATCCATTTAGCAGCATCATATCTCATGAACATTAGAATCATAACAAGAAACGAAAAGTACCTGATAATTTAATTGATGCGTGCCGAGCTCTGTAATTGGTTCCAGTTATGTATAGCAGCAAGGGGGCTGTGGGTGTTTGTAAATATGGTATGATGTCCTCATCATCCTCCCCTTCTTGAAATGAAGTCGTCCTCGAGGAAGCTCATCTTCCTCACCCAAATAAGGCTTTCAAATCTGCAATGTTAAAAGTGGGACTAACCCCAAAATCTGCAGGCAGCTCAAGTTTATATGCGTTATTCATTATTTCTCTAAACACCTTAAAAGGACCATCAGACGGGGCATTAGCTTTGATTTGCGAAATCAGGAAATCTATCCTTACGCAAATGTAACCAAACAAGATCTCAGGTGCAAAACACAAATGTTTTCTAACCTTCTTGTGTTTAATGACATAAGGGAAAGTCTCAATAAATTCAACCCATTTAGCATGTGTACGGTTCAGTTTTGCTTGACTTTTAATGTTTTCAAAGATTCATGTACAGAATGTATAACAAATTCTTTGGGCCATTAAATAATGTTGCCCTGTTTCTAAGGTATCGAACAAGAGCATATTAATTCTTTATCATAAGTAGAATAGTTCAGACTAGGCCACTCAATTTTTCAGAAAAAGTATGCAACAGGTTTGCCATCTTGTAAAAAAAACACCTCCTAATCCAAATCCATAGCAATCACATTCAGCTCAAAAGTCTTATTAAAATCAGGAAGTTGGAGTAAAGGCAGCATGTGTCAAAGTTATCTTTCAATACCGTGAAGGTTCTTCTGTGAGGTACCCCAAAAAAAGGCACATCCTTCTTTGTAAGCTCATTGAGAGGTCCAGCAATGGTGCTGAAATCTCTCACAAAACGCCTATGGAAACCAGCGAGGCCAAGGAAATTCTCTCACTTGTGTGACCGTTTTGGGTGCGGCCAACTCTCAATAGCTTCAATCTTGGCTTTATAACTTCAATTCCCTGAGGAGTAACAACAGTAGCAAGAAAAAGATACTCGGTCCGGTGCAAAAAAGGTGCACTTCCCAGGTTCCAAACAAAACGTGCATCAGTAGAGCAATAAAACACAACACGTAAATGTTCCAAAATGTTCCTCCAAGATATGCTATAGAATCAGATATATCATCCAAGTACAAACTACCACAAATCGTACTCCAATGGAAAGCACGTAAAACTTCGTCCATTAATCTCATGAAAGTACTAGGTGAATTAGTAACCCAAAAGGCATGACTAACCACTCTAAAACGAACTTAGTATTTAAATGCTGTTTCATCATCCCAATTTTCATCGATTGATGGTATCACTACGGCAAAATCAACTTTGGAGAATATTGTAGAGCACTTCAATTCATTCAAGCATATCATCTAGCCCTAGGAATAGGATGACGATAACGACTAGTAATATTATTAATGCCTACAATCAAACACATACGCGACCGACAATCATTTTTTGGTACTGTATAATAGGAACAGCACAAGGACTAAAGAGATTCGCGTATATAACCTTTGTCGAGCAGCTCCTGTACTTGACGCATAATCTCCTTCGTCTCCTCTGGTTGGTACGGTATGGCGCACGGTTTTGGCAACGAAGCACCGGGAATTAAGTCAACTGATGCTCAATCCGCGAATAGGTGGTAATCTCGGTGGCACGTCTTGTGGAAAGGAGTCAGCGAACTCCTGCAGCAAAATGTTAGTGACACGCAGGAGGCAAAGAGGAAGGCACGTCCTCGAATGAAAATAACGCCTCTTTGCACACAAAAGCATAGCAAACAGAATTGCTGAAATCTAGCTCATCAATATCAGATTTGGTGGCACAAGTAAAAGCATGCACTTTTCAATTAATTTCAGAAGCAACACTAGATGGTTTATATTAGGCTTCATTTGTTGCTCAAATTTTTTGCCACAATCTTATTTTCACTCTATTTTTCTCCGCTTGCTTTACTAGCCTCTATTAATATATCTTTCAAAATAGAATCAGGAGTATAGGAAGCAAAGTAATATGTTTATCCTTATGAACAAAGAGTATACTGATTGTTTCTACCATGGTGTAAGATTTTTATCAAATTGCCATGGTCTACCAAGTAATAAGGAACATGCTTGCATGGGTACCACATCACAATCAACATAATCAGCATATGTAGAGATACTTAAAATGCACACGAACAGTACGTGTTACCTTAACCTTGCGCCGTTTGTTGAACCATTGGATATAGTAAGGATGTGGATGTGGTTTGTGGTGAGGAGATAGCTTCTCCACCATCTCCATGCTAGCCAAGTTGTTGCAGCTCCCTCCATCTATGATGACGCGAACAGACGTTCCTTCACAACTCCCTTTGTATGGAACAAATATGCCTCTGATTTTGCTCAGCTTGTGTGACCTGCCACACTCAAAACACGTTGAGCAACTAAAACATTCATACATGTCAGCGTCTTCAGGAGCCATGTATTGCGTCTCATGATCAGAATCATCTCCACCGTGTTCTTCACTTGTAATAAGAGACAAAGTCTCCTCATCATAATCACTAGCGGACTCATACCCACCATCTCAGTAGCAATCATAACCACGCGGAGATTGGCATTCTCTCGCATAATGACCTCTTCCCTTACAACGACGACAAATAAATTCATGTGTGTGCCCTGTTGATGCCATAGATGAAGAAGAGCTTGGGCAGGCCAGAAGGTTGTACTTGGCAGATGGTGGTGGTGGTGCCTGTTTTCTTGTATCTCGGTTGGAATTGGCGGCTGAAGTCAGTGGTGCCGACAGTAGGAAGGTGTGGGAGTAGAGGAGGCACGCGGTTGTCCATGATGAAGATCGACCTGCAGAAAGAAAAAATTAGTTCGCGCCAATGCCTGTCGATCCTGCATTCACGTTCAGCTTTACAAGCAAAGATGGAATAAACGAGTGATATTATTATACTCCTTATACTCGAATGGTTCGAATTCTCTATTTAATCCACCCATGAAACGTGGCAAGCATAGCTTCATTCTCCTCAACAATACCACATCTAATCATGCCAGTTTGTTATTCCTGATAATATTCTTCTACAGAATTTCTTCCTTGTTTAAGCGCTGCAATTTTTGAAGTAATTCACGTTGATAATATGGTGGAACCCAACGAGTACGCATAGCAGTTTTCAAAGCAGCCCACGTAGCTGGAATAGGATATAACTACAATGTCAGGACCACCATACACATGCAAAACTAGTGAAAGCACAAACAGCAGCAGCAACACGTCGTTCCTAGGGAATTGTAAACATGTAAAACGTTGTTCAGTTTCTTAACTCCCAAGTAAGATATATATCAGGAACATATCTACCCTCGAAGGTGGAATATTCAATTTTATTTAGGAAGATGGTCATGATCTCGTACCTGAAGTGGTGGTGCAGGCATACCATTGCGTTATTGGCATGTGGACGACCTGGTGTGGTGGTTGCACGTAGTTGATTTTGATCAACCTCATCCTCATAATCGCCCGCGAATAATCTCCTCTGGCACCAGCAGCAGCAGGAGAGGAGCCAAAGAGCATCAACAGTAGGACATGCAGCACCAGAAGTTTGCCTCCTCACGAGGAAGGAACCACGCTTCGCATCGTCCCGAACTGATTTGGAGGGGAGGCGTTGTTGCGTGTCGTGTAGAGGTGCGACAGGTGCAGCCGGTGGTGGTTGGTGAAGACGCGTGAGCAATTCATTAAAACTTGTTATCAGATTTGTCTCAAATGATTCTCCATGCATCTATCTTCTCCATGGCCTCTTCAAATCTGGTTTAAGAAATCTCCCACATGGCCACTCATCCATTTGTGCTGAAATTTATCATGCAACTCCTTGTTCTCATGTTCTCCAGTCAACTCGTCGGCTTGTGATCCTGCCATGGTTAGCAGCAATAGAAACACACAAGAATATGATCCTACAGACACTAGAAAGTGGGGTGGTGGGTGGTGTGGTGTCACAAATCCGTCAAGCAAATCTCAAATTCTTACCAGTTCTTACCAGCAGCAGGGGTGATCGGCAACCTTTGTAGTCCAAACTCTCAAGCTTGGACAGAGCGATTGCCAGGTGGTGTCAAACGCACGATGTAGATGTATGTGGAGCTGGGAAGCTTATGATATGGTAGCAAAAAGGGGTCAGCAATAATCAATTCAGAGATGCAATGTTGAATAAACTCTCAACGACGGTACTGTGCTGGTCCTAGGCTAGACCGTGCTAGAGACGCGGCCTAGAACACTAACAAAAACCACGGCGCTGCACGTAAACAAGGGAGGAGCACACTCTGAATTTTTTTCTTTTTTTTTCCTCTTTTTTTTTTTTTTTTTTTTTGCTCCGCAACAATTTTTTTTCGAAAAAGTCTACAAATGGTCTAAAAACTGCCTAGCCAGAATTTTCCAGACTTAGTTTTTTTTTTTTTTGAAACTGGAACTATTTTTCTTCTGCGGGTAGCGCGAAAATTGGGGAATCCGACTTGTTCACGACTCGTAGTATCGCGTGATCTGGAACTCTAAAATAAAGGAATAAATACTGGACTCGGACTAGGACTGGTGGCAGAGATGAATCTGGTGGAACTCGGACTGGTGATGGTATATGACGGTAGTATATTTGGGCTCGGATTGGTGGTGGTATATGGACTCGGATTGGTGGTGGTATATGGACTCGGATCGGTGGTGGTATATGGTAGGGGCGATGATGATGGTGCGGCGGCGCCGTGACAACTTGTGAACAGAACTCGAAACTCTAAAGAACTAGACGCTAAGACCAGCAACTTGACACGATGATGCAACCGCAAATTCAACAAAGCAAAAACCCTAAAAAGATTATGCAAAGGCTCAGATTGGTTCGGATATGATGAACTAACCCTAAATTATTTTTTTGGCTTTTTCCTGGACTGTAGGTATGAAGAACAGACTCGATCTAAACTACGAAAAACTGGAAATCTCACCGAGCAACCTGGGAATCTGATACCACTTGTTAGAGGCGGGGGTGTCCCGATCTTTCGATGAGATGATATCTATCGTTTTTGGTGGAGTAGACTTTGACGATCCGACTACGAACGTGCGAGGACGTCGCGCCTTAGCAATCGCTAAACCAACTCCGAGAGGTTATTGACCACGCCGGAGCACAATCAACCTGACCCCGAGGGTCTATCTCCTGCAAGCAAACGAAGAACAAGCAAGAAACTAAGATTTGCAATCTAGATATTGCGAATATAAGATGAAAGCTTTATTGATCGAGGTGGGGTTCTGTGACGTCTTGGTCTGGTTGTTGAACACAAACGAAGTACGCGAAGTTGCAGCTATGGCGAACTTTTAATCTAAACAAAACCCAAAGTCTAAACGGTGCCCTAAGGGATGTATATATGGAGGAAGAGGGGGGGATTTCGTGGCCCTTGAAGGAGGGGTCCGAAACCAACCCTATCTCTTGTTTCCCCACACATACGGACTCTAAAAATAGTCTATACTCAAGTATTTCGAAATTACATGGGCCTGGCCCAATAATAAGGTGACGCAGCACCTATAATAGCCTCTAGACGAAATTTATGAAGTGGCATCTTGTATATTTCGTCCAAGGCTTCCTGCACTCCTTATGGTGGCTTCAAAGTCCTGAAATCATCACTTGTAACTCCGTTCTTGTTCCCCTTGTGCATGCCATCATCTCCATGCTTGAACTTGCTCCAAGGTTCCTCTTTCTTGTCCAAGCTAGGCCCTTCATTTGTAAGCAAAACAAATGTATCCAATTTAGGCAGCATCATATTCTCATGAACATTAGAATCATTACCAAGAAACGAAAGTACCTGATAATTTAATTGGCGTGCGCGAGCTCTAGTAATTGGTCCAGTATGTATAGCAGCAGGGGCTGTGGGTGTAACAATGGTATTGATGTCCTCATCATATAACCTTTGTCGAGCAGCTCCTGTACTTGACGCATAATCTCCTTCGTCTCCTCTGGATTGGTACGGTATGGCGCACGGTTTGGCAACGAAGCATCGGGAATTAAGTCAAACTGATGCTCAATCCCGCGAATAGGTGGTAATCCCGGTGGCACGTCTTATGGAAAGACGTCAGCGAACTCCTGCAAAATGTTAGTGACACCAGGAGGCAAAGAGGAAGGCACGTCCTCGAATGAAAATAATGCCTCTTTGCACACAAAAGCATAGCAAACAGATTTCCTTAAATCTAGCTCATCAATATCAGATTTGGTGGCAAGTAAACATGCATTTTTCAATTTAATTTCAGAAGCAACACTAGATGTTTTATTATTAGGCTTCATTTGTTGCTCAAATTCTTTTGCCACAATCTGATTTTCACTCTGATTTTTCTCCTGTTTTGCTTTACTAGCTCTATTAATATCATCTTTCAAAAAAGAATCAGGAGTCATAGGAAGCAAAGTAATATGTTTATCCTTATGAACAAGAGTATACTGATTGTTTCTACCATGGTGTATAGAATTTTTATCAAATTGCCATGGTCTACCAAGTAATAAGGAACATGCTTGCATGGGTACCACATCACAATCAACATAATCAGCATATGTAGAGATACTAAAATGCACACGAACAGTACGTGTTACCTTACCTTGCCGCTGTTGTTGAATCATTGGATATAGTAAGGATGTGGATGTGGTCTTGTGGTGAGAGATAGCTTCTCCACCATCTCCATGCTAGCCAAGTTGTTGCAGCTCCCTCCATCTATGATGACGCGAACAGAACGTTCCTTCACAACTCCCTTTGTATGGAACAAATTATGCCTCTGATTTTGCTCAGCTTGTGTGACCTGCACACTCAAAACACGTTGAGCAACTAAACATTCATACCTGTCAGCGTCTTCAGGAGCCATGTATTGCGTCTCATGATCAGAATCATCTCCACCGTGTTCTTCACTTGTAATAAGAGCCAAAGTCTCCTCATCATAATCACTAGCGGACTCATACCCACCATCCTCAGTAGCAATCATAACACGCGGAGATTGGCATTCTCTCGCATAATGACCTCTTCCCTTACAACGACGACAAATAATATCATGTGTGTGCCCTGTTGATGCCATAGATGAAGAAGAGCTCTGGGCAGGCCCAGAAGGTGTACTCTTGGCAGATGGTGGTGGTGGTGCCTGTTTTCTTGTATATCGGTTGGAATTGGCGGCTGAAGTCAGTGGTGCCGCAGTAGGACGTGTGGGAGTAGAGGAGGCACGCGGTGTCCATGATGAAGATCGACCTGCAGAAAAATTAGTTCGCGCCAATGCCTGTCGATCCTGCACTTCACGTTCAGCTTTACAAGCAAGATGGAATAAACGAGTGATATTATTATACTCCATATACTCTAGAATGGTCTGAATCTCTCTATTTAATCCACCCATGAAACGTGCAACCATAGCTTCATTCTCCTCAACAATACCACATCTAATCATGCCAGTTTGTAATTCCTGATAATATTCTTCTATAGAATTTTTTCCTTGTCTTAAGCGCTGCAATTTTTGAAGTAATTCACGTTGATAATATGGTGGAACCCAACGAGTACGCATAGCAGTTTTCAAAGCAGCCCACGTAGCTGGAATAGGATATAATCTACAATGTTCAGACCAGCATACACATGCAAAACTAGTAAAAGCACAAACAGCAGCAGCAACATGTCTCTCCTCGGGATATTGTAAACATGTAAAACGTTGTTCAGTTTCTAACTCCCAAGTAAGATATATATCAGGAACATATCTACCCTCAAATGGTGGAATATTCAATTTCAGTTTAGGAAGATGGTCATGATCTCGTACCTGAGCTGGTAATGCAGCCCTACCATTGCGATTATTGGCATGTGGACGACCTGGTGCTGGTACGTAGTTCTGATTTTGATCAACCTCATCCTCGTAATCGCCCGCATAATCGTCCTCCTCAGCGGCAATAGGAGCCATAGAAGCATCAACAGTAGGTGCAGCGGCACCAGAAGTTTCACCAGGTTCAAGGGGAACGCGCTGTGCTCGTCCCACTTGATTTGGAAGGCGACGTTGTTGTTGTTGTAGAGGTGCGACAGGTGGAGCCGGCGGTGGTTGTGGAAGACGCGCGAGCAATTCATTAAACTTGTTATCGAGCTTTGTATCGAACGTCTTCTCAATTCCATCTATCTTCTCCATGGCCTCTTCAAATCTATTTAGCACATCTTGCACCTGTCCACTCATCATTTGCTGAAATTTATCATGTAGCTGTTTGTTCGTCATGTTCTCCCAATCAGTCTCATCGGCTTGTGATCCTGCCATGGTTAGCAGCAATAGAAACACACAAGAATATGATCCTACAGACTACTGGAAGTGGTGGTGGTGGTGTATCACAAAACGGTCAAGCGAATCTCAAATGCTTACCAGTTCTTACCCAGCAGCAGGTGGTGATCGGCAACCGTTGTAGTCAAAACTCTTAAAGATTGGACAGAGCGATTGCCAGGTGGTGTCAAACGCACGACGTAGATGTATGTGGTGCTGGGAAGGCTTATGATATGGTAGCAAAAAGGGTCAGCAATAATCAATTCAGAGATGCAAAGTTGAATAAACGCTCAACGACGGTACTGTGCTGGTCCTAGGCTAGACCGTACTAGAGACGCGAGCCTAGAACACTAACAAAATCACGGCGCGGCACGTAAACAAGGGAAGAGCACACTCTAAAAAAAAGTTCGTTTTTTTTTCGCTGTTTTTTTTGCGCTCCTTTTTTTTTACAAAAAATCTCTATAATGGCGAGTGTCTCAAAATTCTTCCCAAGTTAAACTAACAGGATTGGCACGAAAATTTTTTTTTGACAATTTTTTTTTTCGGAAATCAGGGCAGCGACGACGAAAAAGTGCGACAAAAAATCACTATGATGGCAAGTGTCTCAAAACGCTCCCTGGGACCTAAAAATAGGATAGGGAAAAAAATATTTTTGACTGCCAAAATTTTGGCCTTAAAACTGCCCGGGGGTCTCCAGACTCTTTTTTTTTTTCGAAACCTACTCCGGCAAGGAAACACGAATCGGAAACTAGATGGATCTCGAAAACAAACCTAATATGAAAAGAACTCGGATTGGTGGTGGATATATGGTAGCGGTGGTGGTATATGGATACGGATCGGTGGTGGTATATGGATACAGATCGGTGATGGTATATGGATTCAGAGCGGTGGCGGATAAGCGATGGTGGTAGATGGCAGGGGCGATGATGATGGTGCGGCGGCGGCGTGACAACTTATGACCAGAACTCGAAACTCTAAAGGACTAGACGATAAGACCAGCAACTAGACACGACGATGCAACCGCAAATTCAACAAAGCAAGAACCCTAAAAAGATTATGCAAAGGCTCAGATTGGTTCGGATATGATGAACTAACCCTAAATTTTTTTTTGGCTTTTTCGTGGACTGTAGGTATGAAGAACAGACTCGATCTAAACTACGAAAAACTGTAAAATCTCACCGAGAACCTGAAAATCTGATACCACTTGATAGAGGCGAGGGTGTCCCGATCTTTCGATGAGATGATAGCTATCGTTTTTGGTGGAGTAGACTTTGACGATCCGACTACGAACGTGCGAGGACGTCGCGCCTTAGCAATCGCTAAACCAACTCCGAGAGGTTATTGACCACGCCGGAGCACAATCAACCTGACCACGAGGGTCTATCTCCTGCAAGCAAACGAAGAACAAGCAAGAAACTAAGATTTGCAATCTGGATATTGCGAATATAAGATGAAAGCTTTATTGATCAAGGTGAGGTTCTGTGACGTCTTGGTCTGGTCGTTGAACACAAACGAAGTACGCGAAGTTGCAGCTATGGCGAACTTTTAATCTAAACAAAACCCAAAGTCTAAACGGTGCCCTAAGGGCTGTATATATGGAGAAAGAGGGGGGGGGGGGGATTTCGTGGCCCTTGAAGGAGGGGTCCGAAACCAACCCTATCTCTTGTTTCCCCACACATACGGACTCTAAAAATAGCCTATACTCAAGTATTTCGAAATTACATGGGCCTGGCCCAAAAATAAGGTGGCGTAGCACTTAAAATAAGCTATGGACGAAATTTATGAAGGGGCATCTTGTATATTTCGTCCATGTCCTTGTAGGTCATCACGGAGGCTTCAAAGTGCTTAAATATGCACTAGAAACGCCATTCTGGATCCCTTCACGCACGCCTTCATCTCCATGCTTGATCATGCTCCAGTGTTCATCCCTCTTGTCCATGCTAGGACCTTCATTAGTAATCAATACAAATGTATCCAATTTAGGAAGCATCATATTCTCATGAACATTAGAATCATTACCAAGAAACGAAAGTACCTGATAATTTAATTGGCGTGCGCGAGCTCTAGTAATTGGTCCAGTATATGTAGCAGTAGGAGCTGTGGGTGTAACAATGGTATTGATGTCCTCATCAAACAGAGAATAAAACGACGTGTTGCCCATGAGGAGAACAAGCACAAGGTGCACATTCCAAGTGTTGATACAGATATTTCTTCAGCTACTAGGCGTACTATGACAACCACATCCGTTGTTGCGAGGACTACATCATCTCCACCATGTGACACATCACCACTGACAGTGCCTACATCAACTGAGTTGATCATAAGAGGTAAGGACAAATATACAGATTTTCCACTTTCACATGAGAATGATGCATGCCTAGTTAACTTGAATACATCATGTGTTGAGTTACCTATTGAGTTGAATATTTTAGAGAATCGTGTTACTATCATGAATGCATCATGTGATCAAACAGCTGAAATACCAACAATTTTTAGTGCACCCAATGAATTAACTGTTGATGCAAAAGAAACAATGTTTAATCATTTTGATATGACCTCTAATCTTGGTGATGATTTTGTGTCAAATGACTTATTGCAGGTTTGCTTATTTAAGCATGTTGTAGCATGTAAATTTGATGCAAGTAAGGTTTATTCACCAATGTTGGTATGGTTTAATGATGAACATTGTCAATCCTTTGATATGAATAAGAGCTTCACATATATGTGCAAATTGAGTTGCAATATTTTCATGTCTTCTAATACTTGTGATAATATTTTGGCTTTACATTTTATGAACTATGAAAGTTACTCATGTATACATGTGTCATATGTGCAAAAATCAAGGGAAATAAAAATGGATGACATATACATATACAACATGTACACCTTGCCTTTTTTGTTAGCCACATTTCAGATTAAGCAACGCCGAGGACGGCTTTGTTTTTAAGAAGGGGAGGATGATGAGGAGATGACTACCTTGGGTACGACAAAAAATATTGCATACATGTATATTTGTGAGGTGATTTCTAATGCAAACTATGCAATAATTTATTTATGTCATCCAAGACAAAAATACTTCACAAACTTTTGTGCCATGTCTAATTGCAGGTGTATGGGACATTTGTACAATCCACATATGAAGATAAGGGAAAAAGAGAAGTTTATTTGTTGTTCAAAAAGTCCTCTCACGTCACTTTTGGGCCAAGAGAAGATAGAGTCCAAGTCTCTCACGTTCTGGATTCAGATTCGGACTGCACAGACATACCTGACTCAAAATGCCAAGAACTATTTCATACGGACTCCGAATTGGGTGATTCTTTTTTTGTTGAAAAGTAGATTTTATGCTCTTTCCAACCCAATTGATTTCACCTTCAAATTCATCCGGAGCTTTGAGCTGTCATTGAAACAATCTGATGCTGTAGCAGAATCCGAGTCAAACTACAATTCCAAAGGTGTTGCATCACCTCCACTTGGGCCCATTGGCCTTGTACGACCTAGGGTTAGTTTTAGGCTGCCTTGGGACATCCTCCCACCTCCTTGGCTGCCACCCCTTACTCATATATAAGTAGATCCATCTAGTAGCTTTTTCCTCAGGTGATTTGTTTAGTTAAAAGTTAGCCATTGCAACTTCGTGTACTTCGTTTGTGTCCAACGACCAGACCAAGACCGCTTTCGGATCCCCACCATTATCAATACTTCATCTATATTCGCAATATTCAGATTGCATTATCTTATTCTTGCTTGTTCTTCGATTGCGTGCAGGAATAGACCTTCATGGTCAGGCTGATCGTGCTTCCAGCATCGTCAGTAACCTCAGGAGATTGGTTTAGCGATTGCTAAGGCGCAACGTCGTGCACGTTTGTAGTCGGATCGTCAAAGTCGGCTCCACCAAATCGATAGTTACCATCTCATCGAAAGATCGGGACACCCCCGCCTCTATCACAAAGTCTAAACGGTGCCCTAAGGGCTGTATATATGGAGGAAGAGGGGGGGGGGGGATTTAGTGGCCCTTGAAGGAGGGGTCCGAAACCAACCCTATCTCTTGTTTCCCCACACATATGGACTCTAAAAACAGCCTATACTCAAGTATTTCGAAATTACATGGGCCTGGCCCAATAATAAGGTGACGCAGCACCTATAATAGCCTCTGGATGAAATTTATGAAGTGGCATCTTGTATATTTCGTCCAAGGCTTCATGCACTCATTATGGTGGCTTCAAAGTCCTGAAATCATCACTTGTAACTCCGTTCTTGTTCCCCTTGCGCATGCCATCATCTCCATGCTTGAACTTGCTCCAAGGTTCATCTTTCTTGTCCAAGCTAGGCCCTTCATTTGTAAGCAAAACAAATGTATCCAATTTAGGCAGCATCATATTCTCATAACAATTAGAATCATTACCAAGAAACGAAAGTACCTGGTAATTCAATTGGCGTGCGCGAGCTCTAGTAATTGGTCCCGTATGTATAGCAGCAGGGGTTGTGGGTGTAACAACGGTATTGATGTCCTCATCAAAGCGACAAGAAGAAACTACACGTCTTGAGGAGCGCCAAGAATTGAGGAACCATGCTCGAATCCCATGCCCTCAACGCCAAGTTAATCAAGTGGAGCACGAGGAGAAAGCGGTTGGAAACCCACCTCTACAACAAGAGCGACATCACCATCAGCCCCAACACAATGAAGAGCAAGCTACGACAAGCTCAAGTTCAACATGACTAAGTTCTCTGGAAGTTCCGATCCCGAAGACTACTTCTCATGGGCATTGAAGGTCGGCAAGATATTCCGTATTAACAACTATGAAGAAGAAAAGAAGGTTGCCATGGCCTCACTTGAGTTCCAGGACTACGTTCTCATTTGATGGGAGTAAGTCATCGAGCGGCGCCAAGCAAAAGGCGACCCACCCATCACAACATGGAATCAAATGAAGGAGGACATGAGAGTGCCTGTTGTGCCTACACACTATTTTTGAGATCTCTTCAAGAAATTTTGACTCCTCAAGCAAGGCACGAAGTCCGTTGAAGACTACTACAAAGAGATGGAGATTGCAATGATACGAGCCAATGTCACAGAAGATGAAGAGCAAAATATGGCACGTTTCTTGAATGGACTAAACCACCCCGTCAAGAAAATCGCTGATTTCTAAATGTACACCAACCTCCTCGAGCTAGTGCACCAAGCTACCAAGGCGGAGCGATGTAGGATGACCTCACGTTCGCCAAGTACTCTTCCAAGACCCATGGTTCATACAATCAAGCTTCAAAAATGACGACACCTTCTACTTGGACTAAAGCTTCACCAAGTAATGGTGACAAGTCAAGCTACAAGAAACCCTCGACATCTTTGACACCTTCGAGTTGTACTTCTACTACAAGCAACTATAAGCCAAAGGCTTCATGATGCGGAGCATCCTAAGGTCATCCCCATGGACCCACCTTCGTCTCCCCAAGTGCCAAGTGGACCGATGACACGTGCATGTGCAAGAGCTCTCGAGACCGAGGTGACATCTCTCCTCTCGCAATTCCCCTTTGAAACACATGATACATGGCTACTACCTCAAGCCGAGACACTTTGCATACTCAAGTACCAAGGAACCAGCCATGGACGAGCTAAGGAGCAAGGACGACCGAAGGGAGAAGAGGAACGTGAAGACGGAGAGGAAAAATGCCAAGTCAGGACCTGCCCGGACGATCCGGACCCCGGCTCGGACGATCCGGCTAATGCGCCCGAAGATACCCGAAGCCCTCTCGCTGACGTCGGATCATCCGGACCCGGCCCGGATCATCCGGACGGACCCGGACATCCAGACCACTTGTAGCGTCATCGACACACCTGGACCATCCGGACGCCAACCCGGATCATCCGGACCAACCCCCGGATCATCCGGACAGTGCCTATGTGCATGACCTGGGCCGAGGCCCATGTACCCCTTCGCCCCTAGACTATATATACTCCTTCTCTCCCAATGTTTTAGGGTCAGCATTGTGATATCTCAACTTAGAGATTGAGTGTTGCTCATCCACCTATCCTACTCCTATGGAGACTAAGTCCTCCTAGGAGAAGATCCCTCAAGTGGATTCAAGACCCCCTTGTGGGATATCCCCCTAGTGGATTCAAGACCTCTTTCCTCACGGATTGTGATGAACTAGCTACCGTATATCCTCCCTTGTTGACTTTGGATCTTGCATCTCCCCTTTTTGTATGTGGATTTAGCACATGTGTGATTGGATCAAGTTGATTTGAGTGTTTCCCTTCTCTTGTGTTCAGCGTGTTCTTCGGGAATTCCCCCTCCAAATCATGAAAGATCGGCCATTAGGGTTCCACCCTACATCATCTTGGTATCTTGAGCCAAGGTTGATCATGAATTTGGAATCCCTACCCCCACTTTCTAGCCTAATTTTGTGAGCTTTTGTCCAATTTTGAAAATCCCCACAAAAATAGCCATACCAATTTTTTTTTGTGATTTGTTGGTTTTATGATGTTTTGTTGAATTTGATCCGTGGATCCATTGTGTTACAAGTGGATCTACCTATTCCCCACCATCTCCACCACGAAGTCCACCCAACCCCCCCAATTTTTCTTTCCTCCCCATTTTCGTGTTCCCTAGCACGAACAAGTTGACCTGCCCGAATCGTCCGGACCGAGACCCGGATCATCCGGACCAGCCCGGATCTGCCAGACCCCGACTCGGATCATCCGGCTTCCTCTAACAAAACTGCATTTTGCCTGAAAATTTTCAGCTACTGTCATTTTTATCGCATACCCACTTCGCCCGCCACCATTCCACCGCAAACCCGTTGACATACCTAGTCACACCACCGCTTTCCACTACCACCATTTGACATTTGCTTTGAGATTTTGAGTTGCGGTTTCCATTTCTTAACGTGTTTCGGCTACTTGGGGACGGTTCGACACCGACATCACCGCCACTCATCTTCACTACAAATTCGCCATCGACAACAACCACTTCACCATTTTGACACCATCAACCGTAAGCAAGGGCGGTAACCTCGACGACACCTTCATATACTTTCCGTTGCCATCGCATTGTTAACCCCGAACCCATTTTGCATCACTTTCCTATTGATACTAGCCATTCAAATATTGCCGGGCAACGTTACTTGTGCACATTAGTGATCATCGATCCACACCTTCCATCGTGTATATCATCTTGGCATGACTGCATATATCATCGTATCATCTCTGTGTAATCAATTGTTCCCGCATATACATCATTGCTACCTTGGTTCAAAAAGTTTGCATAAGTGGCCTAAGAAAGATATAAAAAAACTGAAATTTTTTAAGCAAAGAGCTTCCAAGCAAGTGCCATAGCATCACGCCACATTGCATCAAATTATCATATTCGATCATCTTGGGTCATCGTGAGAGACTCACCGGGAGCCATACATATAACATACTTGGGAGAGAAGTCATTGCATTTTTGCTTTGTAGGTTGTGCACAAGTCTCGTATCTGCCTATTGAGCAATCGTGCTAGCGTCTCTCTAGAGTTGTGCAACAAGAGAGAG
Source organism: Thinopyrum elongatum (assembly GCA_011799875.1). Taxonomy (NCBI): domain Eukaryota; kingdom Viridiplantae; phylum Streptophyta; class Magnoliopsida; order Poales; family Poaceae; genus Thinopyrum; species Thinopyrum elongatum. The sequence continues at coordinate 17,261 of JAAAXO010000327.1, forward strand.
CTCGTTCCTTGGTTGCACGACCCCATTTATCTCTCCCTGTGTGTGTTTTCGTGTGCCACATATTGCTATCGGTCCACTTGTTTCACTTGCGAATTTGTGAATCTCTTTCAACATTATTGAATCTTGCTAACAATTGCATAAATTGTGTGCCACCATCCTCACCAAGCTACTCCAAAAGCTTTGTGTAGGTGCGAGAATCGACAAGATCCGGTACCAATTGTGCTACTTCCATAATACTACTTTGGGTGATCTTTGATCCATTTTCAACATCGGATAAGGTACATTTGGTCTAGTTCTTTCCTTTCTTCCACTCACATATTTCCTTGAGATGATGGATAGGCCAAGTACTTCTACACAGCCACTCTTCATCGAGCAAGAAGAGGAGCCCAACAACTACGTCACCAAGAATCAACTATTCGGCGTCCATAGAGCTTTGCAGCAAGCGAATGAAGCATTGGGCGACCGCATCGACCGACTCACCTCGACATGCAACAATCCGAAGAACGAACTAGAGACTACCTCGACAACAAGCTTTCCAACCAAACGGAAGAGATCAACGCCAAATTGGCAACACAAATGGACGACTTTCGAGCCTTGTTGGTCAATCGTTCCTCGACAACATCATCATCATCATCAAGACGGCGCAAGTCAAGTTGCCACTCTTCAGACACTTCTTTGGATGTAAGTCTTTCAAGACCTCATTCGCATCGTCGTCAGGACCATGAGGATCATCAAGCTCCACAAAACCCATTTCATGGCAATGGTCTACAAGACCGTCTCCGGGAACATGAGCGACATCGTCGACAAGCTAATGATCCTATGTCCCAAGTGCAAGCTCCAACACTCCAAGATCACCAGGTAAACCAAGATGGTGATGCACTTCGACAAGATCAACAACGCCGTGAGGAACAAGCCCTAGAAGCTCTATGTGCCCTATGCGAATCCACACAAGCTGTCAATGAACGCAATCGCCATGTGCGTGAACAAGAAGAGGCCCTCCGACGAGAGCAACAAGAAGAAGCCGCACACCCTGAGGAGCGCCACGAGCTGAGGAACCATGCAAGAATTCCACACCCTCAACGTCAAGCTAATCAAGCAGAGCACGAGGAACAAGCGGTCATAGGTCCTCCTCCAAGACACGAGCGTCATCGCCATCACCACCAACACAATGAAGAGCAATGCTACGGCAAGCTCAAGTTCAACATGCCTAAGTTCTCCGGAAGCAATGATCCCTAAGACTACTTTTCATGGGCATTGAAGGTCAACAAGATCTTTCGCCTACACAACTATGAAGAAGAAAACAAGATTGCCATGCCATCTCTTGAGTTCCAAGACTATGTCTTCATTTGGTGGGAGCAAGTCATTGAGCGGCGCGAAGCAAAAGGTGACCCACCCGTCACAACATGGAATCAAATGAAGGATGTCATGTGAGCGCGCTTTGTACCCATGTACTATAGCCGTGACTTTTCAAGAAATTGCAACTACTCAAGCAAGGCACCAAGTTCGTTAAAGAGTATTACAAGGAAATGGAGATCGCCATGATCCGAGCCAATGTCACGGAATATGTGGAGCAAACTATGGCATGACTATTGAATGGACTCAACCATCCAATCAAGAAGATTGTGGATTTCCAATCTTACTCGAACCTCCTCGAGCTAGTGCACCAAGCTACTAAGGCGGAGCGACAAGTGCAAGATGATTATAAGTACACAAAGTACTCTTCCAAGACCTATGGTTCACACAATCAAGCTTCAACGACTAGGATGCCTTCTACCTCGACGAAACCTACACCAAGCACCGACGACGAGTCAAGTTACAAGAAAACTTTGACATCTTCAAGTCGTCTCCTACTACAAGCAACTTCAAGCCGGGATCTTCATCAACACCTACTCCAATGGATGAGACCGTCAAGACGAGTTCAAATGCTTCACATGTCAAGCCCAAGGCCAAGAGACATTTGAGTGCCCCACTCAGCGTACCATGATCGCCAACGATGACGACACCTATGACTACATGAGTGAGGAAGAAATGGAAGCACTTTAGCATGTGGCCATGCACCAGCGCATGAATGAAGATGAAGATGATCAAGTCTTTTGTGACAATGATTCGAGCCCTGCTCTTGTTGTCTCCAACATCTCGACACTACAACACCACCAAAGCCAAGACCAACGTTGCCACATCTTCCATACCAAAGTGGGCATCAATGGATGTTTCGTGAAGGCCATCATCGACGGAGGAAGTTGCCACAATTTGGCAAGCGATATGTGGCAAGGCCCAACAGTGGCCCATTTAGGTGAAAGAGGTCGGCCCAGTCAAAATTAGCAGGCCGGCCGATATAGGGCCTACATGTGTCTGGTCCATTTAGGCCCACAGGCCCATACGACATGTGTCAATTCGACCCGACACCATTGTAGGCCATCGTTAGTTTGAGCCCGTTAACGGCCCGCTATATATTTGGGCTCAATATCAGCCCGACGTAGTTTTGGCCAGCTAACAGCCCATTCAAAGGATGGGCCAATTTTTAGGATGTACGACTTTCAGCCTTTTAGCGACCAATTTAAGTGTTGGGCCAATTTCCAGCCCGGTGTGTCTTTTAGCCCGTTAACAGCCCATAAAGGAGTTGGGCCATTTGCAGTCCGACCTGAGTTTTGGCCTCTTAATGGCCCATGCTCTTCATGGTCCAATACCAGCCCGGTTTCTCTTTCAACCTACTTTTTTTTTGAGACATTCTCGCCAGGCTTTATTTAGATTGTTGAAACATTTACAGGAAGGAAGTTCAACTCCCTGGGCAGGCCTAACCAGACACGGCGGCCTACTCCAAGCGAAAGTGCATGCCTAGCGAGACTGTGAGCCTCGAAATTCGAGCTCCTAAACTCGTGGACAAAACTACAAGCAGAAAAAGCATTCAATCTATCTGTGATTTCATGAACAATAGCTGCATGATCCCCCGCAGAACCTTGCTTGATTTTGTCCACCACGATCTTGCAATCAGATGCCACCTGTATCTTCTGAACGTACAAATCCTCCGCGAGCGCCATTGCCTCCCTTACCGCCAATGCTTCCAGTGTGTTAGGATCAAATATATGTTTGAAAGTGAGAGAAGAAGCATCTAGGAAAGTGCCATCCAAATCCCTGCAAACTGCTCCGACCGAACCAAACCGTTCGTTTGACACTGCGGCATCAACATTAAACTTCACAAGCTCCTGTGGCGGGGGGAGCCAGTAGGTTTGCTTGGGTGCCCGGTTTGCACAGCTCTGCTGTTTTGGCCTACTAAAGGCCCACAACACAGTTGGGCCATATATAGTCCGACCAGACTTTCGGCCTCTTAGCGGCCCATGCTCTTCATGGTCCAATACCAGCCCGCTGTCTCTTTCGGGCTGCTAAAGGCCCATAATACAGTTTGGCCATATACAGCCTGAACTTAGTATCGGCCTGTTAACGGCCCATGAAATCGAATGGGCCCACTTATTGCCTGCTTCGATTTTGGCCTGTTAACGACCCGAGAGGTAACTGGGCCAAGCATTAACTGTTGGCTCGTTTCAATTATAGCGGCCGAATAGAGCTTTCGGCCTGGTTACGGCCCATCAACTTATTGGGCCCGCTAAAGTTCGAACATGTCTGTAGGACCAATTAGACAAAGTCGAATTCGGCCCAGCTATAATTTGAGCCCATTACGACGAGCATTTATGTACAGGACCAAAACCGATCAATCAAAGGCCCAAGAGAATTTTGGCCCTTGCGAGCCCATTAGGGGGCCCATTAAGGGCAGTGGGCCACTATCCTTGACAAAGGACCCACGACGGTTCATGCTAGCTATTAATTTCACTGCTTTTTTGGCTTCCTAGCGACCAACTAGCTGGAATGCGAGCCGTGCTAAGCAAATGTACGGCATACAAGGAAAAACATAGCACATCCAGCATATATTACAGGAAATTACATCCACTGGGCAATCAAAGATTGATGCCAGTGCAAATAACTGAACAGAACTTAACGATCTACAACCTCACAATCTGCAACCTCAGCGCGGATGACGCCCATAAGCATGTGACCAAGTTTTTCCTTCTTTGCTATGCTGTCTCTGAAAACATTGATCAGTTGTTGTTGCGCAAGAATGTGCACCTCTGATTCCTCCATGATTTCCATCATTGCTTCAGCCAGTAATTGGTTCACAAACATACATTTTTTTTGTTGGATTCGAGACAGAGGAAACTGAACAGATTCAGATGGCGATTTTGGCAGGCTTGTATTATTGATAGTGGAGAGTGTCTCGACCACTGCATCATAACATAAATTAGGAGGGGAACCGAACAGATTAATCAAGAGTTATTGCCATATTACCTTCCCTAGATTTAATGGAAAGAAACAATGGGGTTGCCTTGCTGTTTTTAGAGTTTTTCTTCTTATCTTTAGCAGCCTGCAACAAATTAACACACTAGCATTGCTATCATTGGCCAGGTCAAATAATAGGAAAGCAACATTGACACAATGAACATTTAGTCAACCAGACCACACCAGCCTACACCAAATTAACACAATATGGCACAACAATCATCAGCCAGGTAAGGTAATAGGAAAACAACATTGACATAATGAATGATTGGGCAACCAGACCACAACACTACAATTTAGCAATGTGCATGATATGAGATAGTACACTCATGCAGCTCAGTATGCAAAACTACTAGGCAGTTTTCCTTACAAAAATCAACATTGTCGCCTTTAATTATACATTTTGTTACAAGTAAATTTAGATCAGATAAAGGTTGGATTCACGCCGATTAACAAAATACATGCTGATGTAAAAATATAGTGATATACAACAAGTACTTACATCAGCATTGGAGCACAAAGAATTCCCGCAAGATACTTTCTGATGTAGGGTAGAACCCTAGATGCCCGATCTTTCACGATTGGAGCGGATCCCGTGAAGAACACGAAGAATACGAGGGGAAAACATGAGGGGAAACACGAGAGGGTTCACTCAAACCAACAAGATTCGATTACACATGTGCTAGATCCGAACACACAAATAGATACACGATCCACAATCAACAAGGGACGATACAAGTAGCAAGTTCTTATCCGTGAGGAGGTCTTGAAGGTCTTCCCGTGAGGGGTCTTGAATCCACTTGGGGGATCTTCTCCGTAGAGGCCGTGGTCTCCGATGGAGAAGGGATACAAGTGGAGAGCAAAGCTCTATCTCAAATGAGCTACTACTTTGCTGACCCTAATTCGGAGCTAGGAGACGAGTATTTATATTCCAAGTGATGAGGACATCAATACCATTGTTACACCCACAGCCCCTGCTTCTATACATACTGGACCAATTACTAGAGCTCGCGCACGCCAATTAAAATATCAGGTACTTTCGTTTCTTGGTAATGATTCTAAAGTTCATGAGAATATGATGCTGCCTAAATTGGATACATTTGTTTTGCTTACAAATGAAGGGCCTAGCTTGGACAAGAAAGAGGAACCTTGGAGCAAGTTCAAGCATGGAGATGATGGCATGCACAAGGGGAACAAGAACGGAGTTACAAGTGATGATTTCAGGACTTTGAAGCCACCATAATGAGTGCAGGAAGCCTTGGACGAAATATACAAGATGTCACTTCATAAATTTCGTCCAGAGGCTATTATAGGTGCTGCGTCACCTTATTATTGGGCCAGGCCCATGTAATTTCGAAATACTCGAGTATAGGCTGTTTTTAGAGTCCGTATGTGTGGGGAAACAAGAGATAGGGTTGGTTTCGGACCCCTCCTTCAAGGGCCACGAAATCCCCTCCTCTTCCTCCATATATACAGCCCTTAGGGCACCGTTTAGACTTTGGGTTTTGTTTAGATTAAAAGTTCGCCATAGCTGCAACTTCGCGTACTTCGTTTGTGTTCAACGACCAGACCAAGACGTCACAGAACCCCACCTTGATCAATAAAGCTTTCATCTTATATTCGCAATATCCAGATTGCAAATCTTAGTTTCTTGCTTGTTCTTCGTTTGCTTGCAGGAGATAGACCCTCGTGGTCAGGTTGATTGTGCTCCAGCGTGGTCAATAACCTCTCGGAGTTGGTTTAGCGATTGCTAAGGCGCGACGTCCTCGCACGTTCGTAGTCGATCATCAAAGTCTACTCCACCAAAAACGATAGCTATCATCTCATCGAAAGATCGGGACACCCTCGCCTCTATCAAGTGGTATCAGATTCCCAGGTTGCTCGGTGAGATTTACAGTTTTTCGTAGTTTAGATCGAGTCTGTTCTTCATACCTACAGTCCAGGAAAAAGCCAAAAAAAAATTTAGGGTTAGTTCATCATATCCGAACCAATCTGAGCCTTTGCATAATCTTTTTAGGGTTTTTGCTTTGTTGAATTTGCGGTTGCATCGTCGTGTCAAGTTGCTGGTCTTAGCGTCTAGTTCTTTAGAGTTTCGAGTTCTGTTCACAAGTTGTCACGCCGCCGCCGCACCATCATCATCGCCCCTACCATATACCACCACAGCTTATCTGCTATTTCTCTGAGTCCATATACCACCACCGATCCGAGTCTAGATACCACCACCGATCCGAGTCCATATACCACCACCAATCCGAGCCCACATATACTACCGTCATATACCATCACCAGTCCCAGTTCCACCAGATTCATCTCTGCCGCCAGTCCTAGTCCGAGTCCAGTATTTATTCCTTTATTTTAGAGTTCCAGATCACGCGATACTACGAGTCGTGAACAAGTCGGATTCCCCAATTTTCGTGCTACCCGCAGAAGAAAAATAGTTCCAGTTTCAAAAAAAAAACTAAGTCTGGAAAATTCTGGCTAGGCAGTTTTTAGACCATTTGTAGACTTTTTCGAAAAAAAAATTGTTGCGGAGCAAAAAAAAAAAAAAAAGAATTCAGAGTGTGCTCCTCCCTTGTTTACGTGCAGCGCCGTGATTTTTGTTAGTGTTCTAGGCTCGCGTCTCTAGCACGGTCTAGCCTAGGACCAGCACAGTACCGTCGTTGAGAGTTTATTCAACATTGCATCTCTGAATTGATTATTGCTGACCCTTTTTGCTACCATATCATAAGCCTTCCCAGCTCCACATACATCTACATCGTGCGTTTGACACCACCTGGCAATCGCTCTGTCCAAGCTCTAAGAGTTTTGACTACAAAGGTTGCCGGTCACCACCTGCTGCTGGGTAAGAACTGTTAAGAATTTGAGATCTGCTTGACGGATTTGTGACACCACACCACACCACCACCACTTTCTAGTAGTCTGTAGGATCATATTCTTGTGTGTTTCTATTGCTGCTAACCATGGCAGGATCACAAGCCGACGAGATTGACTAGGAGAACATGACGAACAAGGAGCTGCATGATAAATTTCATCAAATGATGAGTGGCCAGGTGGGAGATGTGCTAAACAGATTTGAAGAGGCCATGGAGAAGATAGATGGCATGGAGAAGTCGTTCGAGACAAAGCTGGATAACAAGTTTAATGAATTGCTCACGCGTCTTCCCCAACCACCACCGGCTGCACCTGTCGCACCTCTGCAACGACAACAACAACGCCCCCTTCCAAATCAGTTCGGACGAGCGAAGCGTGTTCCTCTTGAGGATGGCCAAACTTCTGGTGCTGCTGTACCTACTGTTGATGCTTCTTTGGCTCCTGCTCCTGCTGCTGCTGGTGCCGAGGAGGAGGATGATTACGCGGGCGATTATGAGGATGAGGTTGATCAAAATCATAACTACGTGCAACCACCAGCACCAGGCCGTCCACATGCAAATAATCGCAATGGTAGGTCTGCACCACCACTTCAGGTACGAGATCATGACCATCTTCCTAAATTAAAATTGAATATTCCACCATTCGAGGGTAGATATGTTCCTGATATATATCTTACTTGGGAGTTAAAAACTGAACAACGTTTTACATGTTTACAATATCCCGAGGAACGACGTGTTGCTGCTGCTGTTTGTGCTTTCACTAGTTTTGCATGTGTATGGTGGTCTGAACATTGTAGATTATATCCTATTCCAGCTACGTGGGCTGCTTTGAAAACTGCTATGCGTACTCGTTGGGTTCCACCATATTATCAACGTGAATTACTTCAAAAATTGCAGCGCTTAAGACAAGGAAAAAATTCTGTAGAAGAATATTATCAGGAATTACAAACTGGCATGATTAGATGTGGTATTGTTGAGGAGAATGAAGCTATGCTTGCACGTTTCATGGGTGGATTAAATAGAGAGATTCAGACCATTCTAGAGTATAAGGAGTATAATAATATCACTCGTTTATTCCATCTTGCTTGTAAAGCTGAACGTGAAGTGCAGGATCGACAGGCATTGGCGCGAACTAATTTTTCTGCAGCTCGATCTTCATCATGGACACCGCGTGCCTCCTCTACTCCCACACGTCCTACTGCGGCACCACTGACTTCAGCCGCCAATTCCAACCGAGATACAAGAAAACAGGCACCACCACCACCATCTGCCAAGAGTACACCTTCTGGGCCTGCCCAGAGCTCTTCTTCATCTATGGCATCAACAGGGCACACACATGATATTATTTGTCGTCGTTGTAAGGGAAGAGGTCATTATGCGAGAGAATGCCAATCTCCGCGTGTTATGATTGCTACTGAGGATGGTGGGTATGAGTCCGCTAGTGACTATGATGAGGAGACTTTGGCTCTTATTACAAGTGAAGAACACGGTGGAGATGATTCTGATCATGAGACGCAATACATGGCTCCTGAAGACGCTGACAGGTATGAATGTTTAGTTGCTCAACGTGTTTTGAGTGTGCAGGCCACACAAGCTGAGCAAAATCAGAGGCATAATTTGTTCCATACAAAGGGAGTTGTGAAGGAACGTTCTGTTCGCGTCATCATAGATGGAGGGAGCTGCAACAACTTGGCTAGCATGGAGATGGTGGAGAAGCTATCTCTCACCACAAGACCACATCCACATCCTTACTATATCCAATGGTTCAACAACAGCGGCAAGGTTAAGGTAACACGTACTGTTCGTGTGCATTTTAGTATCTCTACATATGCTGATTATGTTGATTGTGATGTGGTACCCATGCAAGCATGTTCATTATTACTTGGTAGACCATGGCAATTTGATAAAAATTATGTACACCATGGTAGAAACAATCAGTATACTCTTGTTCATAAGGATAAACATATTACTTTGTGATGAGGACATCAATACCATTGTTACACCCACAGCCCCTGCTTCTATAAATACTGGACCAATTACTAGAGCTCGCGCACGCCAATTAAAATATCAGGTACTTTCGTTTCTTGGTAATGATTCTAAAGTTCATGAGAATATGATGCTGCCTAAATTGGATACATTTGTTTTGCTTACAAATGAAGGGCCTAGCTTGGACAAGAAAGAGGAACCTTGGAGCAAGTTCAAGCATGGAGATGATGGCATGCACAAGGGGAACAAGAACGGAGTTACAAGTGATGATTTCAGGACTTTGAAGCCACCATAATGAGTGCAGGAAGCCTTGGACGAAATATACAAGATGTCACTTCATAAATTTCGTCCGAAGGCTATTATAGGTGTTGCGACACCTTATTATTGGGCCAGGCCCATGTAATTTCGAAATACTTGAGTATAGGCTGTTTTTAGAGTCCGTATGTGTGGGGAAACAAGAGATAGGGTTGGTTTCGGACCCCTCCTTCAAGGGCCACGAAATCCCCTCCTCTTCCTCCATATATACAGCCCTTAGGGCACCGTTTAGACTTTGGGTTTTGTTTAGATTAAAAGTTCGCCATAGCTGCAACTTCGCGTACTTCGTTTGTGTTCAACGACAAGACCAAGACGTCACAGAACCCCACCTCGATCAATAAAGCTTTCATCTTATATTCGCAATATCCAGATTGCAAATCTTAGTTTCTTGCTTGTTCTTCGTTTGCTTGCAGGAGATAGACCCTCGGGGTCAGGTTGATTGTGCTCCGGCGTGGTCAATAACCTCTCGGAGTTGGTTTAGCGATTGCTAAGGCGCGACGTCCTCGCACGCTCGTAGTCGGATCGTCAAAGTCGACTCCACCAAATCGATAGCTATCATCTCATCGAAAGATCGGGACACCCCCGCCTCTATCACATGGGTGGATTAAATAGAGAGATTCAGACCATTCTAGAGTATAAGGAGTATAATAATATCACTCGTTTATTCCATCTTGCTTGTAAAGCTGAACGTGAAGTGCAGGATCGACAGGCATTGGCGCGAACTAATTTTTCTGCAGGTCGATCTTCATCATGGACACCGCGTGCCTCCTCTACTCCCACACGTCCTACTGCGGCACCACTGACTTCAGCCGCCAATTCCAATCGAGATACAAGAAAACAGGCACCACCACCACCATCTGCCAAGAGTACACCTTCTGGGCCTGCCCAGAGCTCTTCTTCATCTATGGCATCAACAGGGCACACACATGATATTATTTGTCGTCGTTGTAAGGGAAGAGGTCATTATGCGAGAGAATGCCAATCTCCGCGTGTTATGATTGCTACTGAGGATGGTGGGTATGAGTCCGCTAGTGACTATGATGAGGAGACTTTGGCTCTTGTTACAAGTGAAGAACACGGTGGAGATGATTCTGATCATGAGACGCAATACATGGCTCCTGAAGACGCTGACAGGTATGAATGTTTAGTTGCTCAACGTGTTTTGAGTGTGCAGGTCACACAAGCTGAGCAAAATCAGAGGCATAATTTGTTCCATACAAAGGGAGTTGTGAAGGAACGTTCTGTTCGCGTCATCATAGATGGAGGGAGCTGCAACAACTTGGCTAGCATGGAGATGGTGGAGAAGCTATCTCTCACCACAAGACCACATCCACATCCTTACTATATCCAATGGTTCAACAACAGCGGCAAGGTCAAGGTAACACGTACTGTTCGTGTGCATTTTAGTATCTCTACATATGCTGATTATGTTGATTGTGATGTGGTACCCATGCAAGCATGTTCATTATTACTTGGTAGACCATGGCAATTTGATAAAAATTCTGTACACCATGGTAGAAACAATCAGTATACTCTTGTTCATAAGGATAAACATATTACTTTGCTTCCTATGACTCCTGATTCTATTTTGAAAGATGATATTAATAGAGCTAGTAAAGCAAAACAGGAGAAAAATAAGAGTGAAAACCAGATTGTGGCAAAAGAATTTGAGCAACAAATGAAGCCTAATAATAAACCATCTAGTGTTGCTTCTGAAATTAAATTGAAAAGTGCATGCTTACTTGCCACCAAATCTGATATTGATGATCTAGATTTCAGCAATTCTGTTTGCTATGCTTTTGTGTGCAAAGAGGCGTTATTTTCATTCGAGGACGTGCCTTCCTCTTTGCCTCCTGCGGTCACTAACATTTTGCAGGAGTTCGCTGACGTCTTTCCACAAGACGTGCCACCGGGATTACCACCTATTCGCGGGATTGAGCATCAGATTGACTTAATTCCCGGTGCTTCGTTGCCAAACCGTGCGCCATACCGTACCAATCCAGAGGAGACGAAGGAGATTATGCGTCAAGTACAGGAGTTGCTCGACAAAGGTTATATACGCGAATCCCTTAGTCCTTGTGCTGTTCCTATTATTTTAGTGCCGAAAAAGGATGGTACATCGCGTATGTGTGTTGATTGTAGAGGCATTAATAATATTACTATTCGTTATCGTCATCCTATTCCTAGACTAGATGATATGCTTGATGAATTGAGTGGCTCTACAATATTCTCCAAAGTTGATTTGCGTAGTGGATACCATCAAATTCGTATGAAATTGGGGGATGAATGGAAAACAGCATTTAAAACAAAGTTTGGATTATATGAGTGGTTAGTCATGCCTTTTGGGTTAACTAATGCACCTAGTACTTTCATGAGATTAATGAACGAAGTTTTACGTGCTTTCATTGGACGATTCGCAATATCCAGATTGCAAATCTTAGTTTCTTGCTTGTTCTTCGTTTGCTTGAGGAGATAGACCCTCGTGGTCAGGTTGATTGTGCTCCGGCGTGGTCAATAACCTCTCGGAGTTGGTTTAGCGATTGCTAAGGCGCGACGTCCTCGCACGTTCGTAGTCGGATCGTCAAAGTCTACTCCACCAAAAACGATAGCTATCATCTCATCGAAAGATCGGGACACCCTCGCCCCTATCACCAAGGGTAAGTAGGGGATACATGGGTTGAAACCCCTTTCACTGCGCACAGGCAGGGCGGTAGTACCGGTCATGGGGGCGGTTGTACCGCTTGGAGCTCTTGTACTGGTTCCTGGAGGTGTTTTCGGAGGTAATTAGCGGTTGTACCAGTGTTTGGAGTGGTTGTACCGGTCTTACGGCTGTTACGGGGACAAATCGGTGCGGTACCGGCCTTGCACCACTCGATCACAGAAGCTGGACCAGTAGTCGAGTGGTGATACCGCCCGAGCTATAGTTGGGCGGTAGTTGGGCGGTTGTACCGGGATTTCTGGACTAGGCAGATTCTCTACATGCTCTTGATGTCCATCTTGCACCATAACTTCTCCTTGGTTGATTCCTTGGTACCTAAGCACACAAAGCATCTCCGTTTGAGGTAGTAGCCATGTCTCAAGTGGGTGAAAGGGGTGTTCAACAAGGAGAGAGTTAACCTCGTTCTCGATAGCCCTTGCACGAGCTCGTGTCATTAGTCCACGTGGTGTCTTGGGAGACGAAGGTGTCCACGGGGATGACCGTAGGATGCTCCGCATCATCTCCCCCCCTTGGGAAAGATCCAACCTCGGATCAAAAACCTCATCACCATGGTAGGGAGAGAGATCCTTGACGTTGAATATGTCGCTCATGGAGTACTTGTTGCGTGGGACGTCGATCTTGTAGGCGTTGTTGTTGTAGTGTTCTAGCACCTGGAAAGGTCCATCGGCTCGAGGTAGAAGATTGGACTTGCGTTCGTTGGGGAATCGGTCCTTGCGAAGGTGTAGCCACACAAGATCTCCAACGTTGAATATCATGGGTTACTTGTTGAAGTTGATCTTGGTCGCGAGGCGTTGTACTTGGCGCTCGATGGTGTTTCTTGTATCTTCATGCACCTTCTTGAGATAGCTCGCTCGTGCACTCGCGTCCATGTTGATGCGCTCTTGTAGTGGTAGAGGTAGAATGTCCAATGGAGACAACGGGTTGAAACCATAGACGTCCTCGAAGGGGCACTTGCCGGTAGTCGAATGTCTTGCGCGGTTGTAGGCGTACTCGGTGATGGGTAGACACTCCTCCCACTCCTTGATGTTCCTCTTGATCAACACGCATAGTAGAGTAGATAGCGTCCGGTTCGTGACCTCCGTTTGGCCGTCAGTTTGTGGATGGTATGCCGAGGAGAACAAGAGCTTGATTCCGAGCTTGGCGCATAAGGTCTTCCAAAAGTAGCTTAGGAACTTGACGTCGCGGTCCGAGACAATCGTCTTTGGCACTCCATGTAGACGCAAAATTTCCCTACAAAAGAGATTTGCAACATGTGAAGCATCGTCTATCTTGTTGCATGGTATGAAATGTGCCATTTTAGAGAAATGGTCCACAGCAACAAATACGGAATCTTTGCCATTTCGAGTTCTAGGCAATCCAAGCACAAAGTCCATACTAATATCTTCCCATGGGTGTTATGGAATAGGAAGTGGCATATAGAGACGAAGGGATTGAGCTTTAGACTTAGCTTTGCGACATGTAGAGCATCGGTTGGTGAAGCGTGAGACGTCGCGGAACATCTTGGCCAAAAGTAGTTCTTGGAGAGCATGGCGAATGTCTTGTCGCGTCCAAAATGTCCCATTAGTCCTCCTCCATGAGCCTCTAGCAAAAGTAACAAACGAAGAGAAGACTCGGGGATACATAATTTGTTAGCTCTCATAAGATAATTATCTTCGATGTAAGCATTCCGAAGTTGTACGCGTCAAACATTTGGCATAAGGAATAGCAAAAGTAGGATCATGTGCATACAAGTCTTTTATGTGCTCAAAGCCAATGACATTCAATTCAAGTTTAGTAACAAGCATGCATTTGCGGGAAAGCGCATCTGCCACAACATTTTCTTTGCCTTTGATATACTTGATGACATAAGGGAAAGACTCAATGAATTCACTCCACTTAGCAAGACGCTTGTTCAACTTAGTTTGACCCTTAAGGTACTTAAGCGTTTCATGGTCGGTATGAATGACAAATTCATGGGGGCGAAGATAATGTTCCCACTCATGCAAAACTCGCACTAAAGCATATAGCTCTTTGCCATAGATGGGATAATTGAGTTGCGCTCCGGAAAGTTTCTCACTAAAGTAAGCAATTGGGCGATTCTCTTGCATTAACACACCTCCTATGCCATTACCACTAGCGTCTCAATGAACTTCGAAAGTTTTGTCAAAATTTGGTAATGCAAGCACGGGAGCATGAGTAAGCAAATTTTTAAGTTCATTAAATGCGGTATCTTGGGATGGTCCCCAAACAAAGGGTGCATTTTTCCTACTCAAAGCATGTAAAGGGGATGCAATGGTGCTAAATTCCTTCACGAATCTACGATAGAAACCGGCTAAGCCAAGGAAGCTACGCACTTGTTGCAAGTTGGTTGGTTGGGGCCAAGTTTTAATAGCATTGATCTTAGATTCATCTACATGAACACCCTTAGAAGACACAACGAAACCCAAGAAAACGAGCTTATCGACACCAAAAAGGCATTTGTCCGTATTAGCATAAAGGCGCTCTTTTCTAAGAGTTTGCAAAACAGTTCTAAGATGGGTGACATGATCTTTGAGAGATTTGCTAAAGACAATGATATCGTCAAAGTAGACCACAACAAATACACCAATGTAGGGCCTAAGAACAAAATGCATGACTCGCATGAAAGTACCGGGTGCTTCGGATAAGCCCATTGGCATAACATGCCATTCATATAAGCCAAATTTGATCTTAAATGCGGTTTTCCATTCATCACCTTCTTGTATGCGGATTTGATAATAGCCACTTTTAAGGTCAATTTTAGAGAAAATAGTGGCTCCACTAAGTTCGTCTAGCATGTGATCAAGGCGAGGAATAGGATATCTATAGAATTGATAGGACGACAATCGGAACACATGTGATATGTACCATCTTTCTTGGGAACAAGGATTACCGGTACACCACATGGGCTCAAGCTTTCTCGTACATGGCCGTTGTCGATGAGTTGTTGAACTTGCCATTGGATCTCCTTGGTTTCCTCGGGGTTGACACGGTATGGAGCCTTGTTAGGAAGAGGTGCTCCGGGGATAAGGTCGATGCGGTGTTCGATGCCTCGAAGAGGAGGTAGACCTGGAGGTAGCTCGTCGGGGAATACATCTTGGAATTCCTGCAATAGAGAAGACAACAATAAAGGTAGATTGTGAGTGGTGTTAGTCCTTGTCACTTCATCCTTGCACAAAAGGACATAGTGCATAACACTTGATGGGTTCTCACACACTTCTCTCATCTCACTTTTGGTGGCAAATAGTATTAAGTTTTTCTTGTCGCTCATCGTGGAGGCACTCATTTTGGGCTTGTGGCTCTCACTCCCTTTTGGGTGGCTCACTCTCTCACTATTCTCTCCATGATGTGTGGTTGCTTGCTTGTCGGCGATCACTTGGCTCGGTGACATAGGTCGTAGCACGTACTCCTTTCCCATCATCTTGAAGCTATAGTGATTAGTTCATCCGTTGTGGATGATGCCACGGTCAAATTGCCACGGTCGTCCAAGTAGGAGATGGCAAACGGACATCAGAACGACATCACACTCCAAAGTGTCTTCGTATGCTCCTATCTTGAAGGAAACTTGCATGGTGTCCTCTACTTGGATAGTGCCGGAGTCGCTAAGCCATTGGACCATGTAGGGGCAAGGGTGCTTCATCTTGACCAATTGGAGCTTGGAGCATAGTTCTTCACTCGCCAAGTTATGGCAACTTCCTCCATCAATGATGACCTTCATGGACCTTCCATTGATTCCCGCCTTGGTGTGGAATCTATGGCATCTTTGGTCTTCGTCTTGTTGATGTTGAATTGTCAAGACTTTGGAGACAACGAGAGCGGGGCTCGAATCTTCGTCACAAAAGACTTGATCATCTTCATCTTCATTCACGCGCCGGTGCATGGCCACTTGCTCAAGGGCTTCCATTTCCTCTTGATGAGGACATCAATACCATTGTTACACCCACAGCCCCTGCTTCTATACATACTGGACCAATTACTAGAGCTCTCGCACGTCAATTAAAATATCAGGTACTTTCGTTTCTTGGTAATGATTCTAAAGTTCATGAGAATATGATGCTGCCTAAATTGGATACATTTGTTTTGCTTACAAATGAAGGGCCTAGCTTGGACAAGAAAGAGGAACCTTGGAGCAAGTTCAAGCATGGAGATGATGGCATGCACAAGGGGAACAAGAACGGAGTTACAAGTGATGATTTCAGGACTTTGAAGCCACCATAATGAGTGCAGGAAGCCTTGGACGAAATATACAAGATGTCACTTCATAAATTTCGTCCAGAGGCTATTATAGGTGCTGCGTCACCTTATTATTGGGCCAGGCCCATGTAATTTCGAAATACTTGAGTATAGGCTGTTTTTAGAGTCCGTATGTGTGGGGAAACAAGAGATAGGGTTGGTTTCAGACCCCTCCTTCAAGGGCCACGAAATCCCCTCCTCTTCCTCCATATATACAGCCCTTAGGGCACCGTTTAGACTTTGGGTTTTGTTTAGATTAAAAGTTCGCCATAGCTGTAACTTCGCGTACTTCGTTTGTGTTCAACGACCAGACCAAGACGTCACAGAACCCCACCTTGATCAATAAAGCTTTCATCTTATATTCGCAATATCCAGATTGCAAATCTTAGTTTCTTGCTTGTTCTTCGTTTGCTTGCAGGAGATAGACCCTCGTGGTCAGGTTGATTGTGCTCCGGCGTGGTCAATAACCTCTCGGAGTTGGTTTAGCGATTGCTAAGGCGCGACGTCCTCGCACGTTCGTAGTCGGATCGTCAAAGTCTACTCCACCAAAAACGATAGCTATCATCTCATCGAAAGATCGGGACACCCTCGCCTCTATCACGTTTGTTTGGTAACCTTGGGAAGTGCACCTTTTGCACCGACCGAGTATCTTTTCTTGGCTATGTTGTTACTCCACAGGGAATTGATGTTGATAAAGCCAAGATTGAAGCTATTGAGAGTTGGCCGCAGCCCAAAACGGTCACACAAGTGAGGAGTTTCCTTGGCCTCGCTGGTTTCTATAGGCGTTTTGTGAGAGATTTCAGCACCATTGCTGCACCTCTCAATGAGCTTACAAAGAAGGATGTGCCTTTTGTTTGGGGTACCTCACAGGAAGAAGCCTTCACGGTATTGAAAGATAAGTTGACACATGCTCCTTTACTCCAACTTCCTGATTTTAATAAGACTTTTGAGCTTGAATGTGATGCTAGTGGAATTGGATTAGGAGGTGTTTTATTACAAGATGGCAAACCTGTTGCATACTTTTCTGAAAAATTGAGTGGGCCTAGTCTGAACTATTCTACTTATGATAAAGAATTATATGCTCTTGTTCGGACCTTAGAAACATGGCAACATTATTTATGGCCCAAAGAATTTGTTATACATTCTGATCATGAATCTTTGAAACACATTAAAAGTCAAGCAAAACTGAACCGTAGACATGCTAAATGGGTTGAATTTATTGCGACTTTCCCTTATGTCATTAAACACAAGAAGGGTAAAGAAAATGTTATTGCTGATGCATTGTCTCGTCGTTATACTATGCTTTCACAACTTGACTTTAAAATATTTGGTTTGGAGACCATCAAAAATCAATATGTGCATGATGCTGAATTTAAAGATGTATTGCAGAATTGTAAGGAAGGGAGAACATGGAACAAGTTCGTCGTTAACGATGGATTTGTGTTTCGTGCTAACAAGCTATGCATTGCAGCTAGCTCCGTTCGTCTTTTGTTGTTGCAGGAGGCGCATGGAGGAGGATTAATGGGACACTTTGGCGTGAAGAAGACGGAGGATATACTTGCTACACATTTCTTTTGGCCAAAGATGAGACGGGATGTTGAGCGTTTTGTTGCTCGCTGCACTACATGTCAAAAAGCTAAGTCACGACTCAATCCTCATGGTTTATATATGCCTTTGCCTGTACCTAGTGTTCCTTGGGAGGATATATCTATGGACTTTGTTTTAGGTTTACCTCGAACAAAGAAGGGGAGGGATAGCATATTTGTTGTCGTGGATAGGTTCTCGAAAATGGCACACTTTATACCATGTCATAAAAGCGATGATGCTGTTAATGTTGCTGATTTGTTCTTTCGTGAAATTATACGCTTGCATGGTGTGCCAAATACTATTGTTTCAGATCGTGATACTAAATTTCTTACCCACTTTTGGAGATGTTTATGGGCTAAGTTGGGGACTAAACTGCTTTTTAGTACTACATGTCACCCCCAAACTGATGGACAAACTGAAGTAGTCAATAGAACATTGTCTACTATGCTTAGGGCTGTTTTGAAGAATAACAAGAAAATGTGGGAAGAATGCTTGCCTCATATTGAATTTGCTTATAATCGTTCATTGCATTCTACTACTAAGATGTGTCCTTTTGAAATTGTGTATGGTTTCCTTCCTCGTGCACCAATTGATTTGTTGCCTCTTCCATCTTCGGAGAAGGTTAATTTTGATGCTAAACAACGTGCTGAATTGATCTTAAAAATGCATGAGTTAACTAAGGAGAACATTGAAGGTATGAATGCTAAATATAAACTTGCTGGAGATAAGGGTAGAAAACATGTTGTGTTTGCACCTGGAGATCTTGTTTGGTTACATTTGCGTAAGGATAGATTTCCTGATTTGCGCAAATCAAAGCTAATGCCACGTGCTGATGGTCCTTTTAAGGTGTTAGAGAAAATAAATGATAATGCATATAAACTTGAGCTGCCTGCAGATTTTGGGGTTAGTCCCACTTTTAACATTGCAGATCTGAAGCCTTATTTGGGTGAGGAAGATGAGCTTCCGTCGAGGACGACTTCATTTCAAGAAGGGGAGGATGATGAGGACATCAATACCATTGTTACACCCACAGCCCCTGCTTCTATACATACTGGACCAATTACTAGAGCTCGCGCACGCCAATTAAAATATCAGGTACTTTCGTTTCTTGGTAATGATTCTAAAGTTCATGAGAATATGATGCTGCCTAAATTGGGTACATTTGTTTTGCTTACAAATGAAGGGCCTAGCTTGGACAAGAAAGAGGAACCTTAGAGCAAGTTCAAGCATGGAGATGATGGCATGCACAAGGGGAACAAGAACGGAGTTACAAGTGATGATTTCAGGACTTTGAAGCCACCATAATGAGTGCAGGAAGCCTTGGACGAAATATACAAGATGTCACTTCATAAATTTCGTCCAGAGGCTATTATAGGTGCTGCGTCACCTTATTATTGGGCCAGGCCCATGTAATTTCGAAATACTTGAGTATAGGCTGATTCTAGAGTCCGTATGTGTGGGGAAACAAGAGATAGGGTTGGTTTCGAACCCCTCCTTCAAGGGCCACGAAATCCCCTCCTCTTCCTCCATATATACAGCCCTTAGGGCACCGTTTAGACTTTGGGTTTTGTTTAGATTAAAAGTTCGCCATAGCTGCAACTTCGCGTACTTCGTTTGTGTTCAACGACCAGACCAAGACGTCACAGAACCCCACCTTGATCAATAAAGCTTTCATCTTATATTCGCAATATCCAGATTGCAAATCTTAGTTTCTTGCTTGTTCTTCGTTTGCTTGCAGGAGATAGACCCTCGTGGTCAGGTTGATTGTGCTCCGGCATGGTCAATAACCTCTCGGAGTTGGTTTAGCGATTGCTAAGGCGCGACGTCCTCGCACGTTCGTAGTCGGATCGTCAAAGTCTACTCCACCAAAAACGATAGCTATCATCTCATCGAAAGATCGGGACACCCTCGCCTCTATCACCTCTTCACTCATGGAGTGATGCGGAGCATCCTACGGTCATCCCCATGGACCTACCTACGTCTCCCACGACACCACTTGGACCAATGACAAGAGCTCGAGCGAAGGCTATCGAAGATAAGGTGAACTCGCTCCTCTCCGAACTACCACTTTCTACACATGCGAGATGGCTACTACCTCAAGCGGAAACACTATGTGTGATCAGGTACTTGGAGGAAGGCCACGGAGCAGCTACATCCAACGGACAAGACGACGAGGACACCAAGCAGGAGGGACAAGAAGAAGAGCTGCATGTGGAGCTACAGCCACCGGACGTCCGGCCAGGACCGGACGACCGGTGATAGAGGCGAGGGTGTCCCGATCTTTCGATGAGATGATAGCTATCGTTTTTGGTGGAGTAGACTTTGACGATCCGACTACGAACGTGCGAGGACGTCGCGCCTTAGCAATCGCTAAACCAACTCCGAGAGGTTATTGACCACGCCGGAGCACAATCAACCTGACCAACGAGGGTCTATCTCCTGCAAGCAAACGAAGAACAAGCAAGAAACTAAGATTTGCAATCTGGATATTGCGAATATAAGATGAAAGCTTTATTGATCAAGGTGGGGTTCTGTGACGTCTTGGTCTGGTCGTTGAACACAAACGAAGTACGTGAAGTTGCAGCTATGGCGAACTTTTAATCTAAACAAAACCCAAAGTCTAAACGGTGCCCTAAGGGCTGTATATATGGAGGAAGAGGAGGGGATTTCGTGGCCCTTGAAGGAGGGGTCCGAAACCAACCCTATCTCTTGTTTCCCCACACATACGGACTCTAAAAACAGCTTATACTCAAGTATTTCGAAATTACATGGGCCTGGCCCAATAATAAGGTGACGCAGCACCTATAATAGCCTCTGGACGAAATTTATGAAGTGACATCTTGTATATTTCGTCCAAGGCTTCCTGCACTCATTATGGTGGCTTCAAAGTCCTGAAATCATCACTTGTAACTCCGTTCTTGTTCCCCTTGTGCATGCCATCATCTCCATGCTTGAACTTGCTCCAAGGTTCCTCTTTCTTGTCCAAGCTAGGGCCTTCATTTGTAAGCAAAACAAATGTATCCAATTTAGGCAGCATCATATTCTCATGAACTTTAGAATCATTACCAAGAAACGAAAGTACCTGATAATTTAATTGGCGTGCGCGAGCTCTAGTAATTGGTCCAGTATGTATAGAAGCAGGGGCTGTGGGTGTAACAATGGTATTGATGTCCTCATCAACCGGCAACTCCCAGCGACCGGACGTCTGGCCTCCACCGGAAATCCGGCAGTTCCCCACCCGAGCCGAATCAGCGGAAGTCCGACGAGACCGGACGACCGGCCGACTCCGGATATCCGGTGCCTATCTGCGCACAGTTTCGGGCCCGAAGCCCATGTACCCTGTCACTTCGCCCCCATTTGCACTAAGACTATAAATAGACCACCTCCACCTCCTAGTCAGGGTTAGCAAATGATTAGCTCAATTTAGAGATAGAGCTGTGCTCATCCACTTGGTTACTTTTCCATCGGAGTTCACGACCTCTACGGAGAAGATCCCCCAAGCGGATTCAAGACTCCTCACGGGAAGACCCCTCAAGACCTCCTCACGGAGATGAACTAGTTACCCTATGTATCGTCCTTTGTTGACCTTGGATCGTGTATCTCTTTGTGTTTCGAGGATCTAGCACATGTGTAATCGAATCTTGTTGGTTTGAGTGATTTCCCTCGTTTTCCCCTCGCGTTTCCCCTCGTGTTTCCCCTCATGTTCTTCGTAGGATCCCTCCAATCGTGAAAGATCGGGCCCTAGGATTCTACCCTACATCATCTTGGTATCATGAGCCACGTTGATCACGAATTTGGAGTCTCCCCCATCATTTTCTAGCCTAATTTTGTTGTGTTCTTCCCCAATTTCGAAAATCCCCACCAAAAATAGCCCCAATTTTTTTTGTGATTTGTTGGTTTGATGATGTTTTGTTGATTTTGATCCATGGATTTGCTTGGTTTCAAGTGGATCTAGCATTTTCCCAAGTTTTCCCATCTTTCATCCATGAAATCTCGTCAATTTTGACCCCAAAATCCCCAATTTCCGCCCGAAATCGCGTCCCGAAACTCGCATCTCGCGTTGACCCAGACCCACCAGACGACCGCCACTTTACCGGACGTCCGGAGCCCCAGGAACCACCGGACGACTGGAATCCCTAACCCGAGCTGAAATAACGGATTTCCAAGACTTCCGGACGTCCGACCACCGGATGTCCGACACCTACCGGACGTCCGGTACCTGCAGATATTGACTTCAGCTGATTTTTGTTTCGGCCATAACTAATTCATCCGAACTCCGATTTTGACGTTCTTTAGCTCGTTTGAAGCTCTTGACATCCTCCATCCCGCAAAAATACTACCAACATCATTTGACTCCATCAAATTTTTGGAACTTTGGCATCTTTGCTTAGGGCTTTCACCATATCATCCGCTTTACCACCACCGACTTCCGCAACCTAATCCAATTTGTTCCCTATAGCATTAGTGGTTGCTTGAGTTGTGATTTGAGTCTCCTAAGGTGTTTTGGCTACTTAGAGACGGTTACTTCTTCATCAACCACCACCATAACTTCCGCATAGGTGTGCCCACCATACACTTCCGACACCCCAACTTAACCCAATTTTGTTTGAGCTTGTTTGAGTTGTGGCTTGTGTCTCCTAAGGTGTTTCGGCTACTTAGGGACGGCAACTTCAACTTCGACTCGCATAACCCATCATTCCACTTCCGCATTGCAAAGTGCAAAACCACCACCGCTTTCCACCACCACCATTTGACATTTGACATTTGAGATTTTGAGTTCGCGGTTTTTACGTTTCCTCAGGTGTTTCGGCTAATTAGGAATGGTTCTACATCAAGAACACCGCCACTCATCATCGCAACGGACGGTAACCTTGACGACATCATTGTACATTCTCCTTGCAATTGCATTGATAACCCCTAGCCCATTTTGCGTCACATGCCTATCGAGACTAGCCATTTGAGTATTGCCGGCAACGTTACTTGTGCACATTAGTGATCTTTGATCTACACCTTCCATTGCATACATACCATATCATATTGGTATGATCTTGGTATCATACCATCTCTTGTGTCACAAGATTGTTCCCGCATATACACAATTGCTATCTTGGTTTGTGCATTTCGCATAGTGGTCATACAAAAAAAAAGAATAAGCTTTTACGCAAAAGAGAGAGAGCAAAGAAGCTTGTAAGCAATAGCCATAGCATCATACCACATTGCATAAGATTGTCATATCCGATCATCTTGGATCATCTTGTGAGAAACACCGGGAACCATACATACATAGCATACTTGTGATAGGAAGTCGCTATATTTTGTCTCATATAGGTAGTGCACAAGTTCATATCCGCCTATTGAGCAATCGGCTAGCGTCTCTCTAGTGTTGTGCGACAAGAGCATTTTTCGTGGATTCCACATTTTCCGCTCGATCCTTGGTTGCACAATCACATTTATCTATCCGTGTGCCACCCATATTGCTATTGGTCTACTTGTTTTACTTGCGAATTTGTGAATCTCTTTCAACATTATTGACTCTTGCTAACATTTTGCATCAAATTTTTGTGCCACTATCCTCACCGAGCTCCACCATAAGCCTTATTTGTGTAGGTGTGAGAAATTGACGAGATCGGTACCAATTGTGCTATTTCCTTGTTACATCATCGAGTGGTCATTGATCCATCTTCAACATCGGTCAAGGTACATTTGGTATAGTTCTCTCCTTTCTCCCACTCATATTTGCTTGAGTCTTGTGATGGATAGGCAAGGCATTTCATCTCCGGTCTTCCACAACAACGACGGCGCGAACAACTACATCACCAAAGCGTCCATCTTCGATCTACAACGACAAATGCAAGGCGCACAATCAAGCTTGCGAGAGCGCATCGACAACCTCGCCATCGACATACGACACTCCGAGCGGCGCACAAGAGACTACCTCGACAACAAGCTTTCCGCACAAAAGGAGGAGGAAGATGCAAGGATGGAGGAGATTCGGGCCTTGGTCAAGTCTACTTCCCCTTCGTCATCCTCAAGGCGACGACGAGCAAGTCGATCATCTTCGGACCGCCCAAGCGATGCAAGCGCAAGTCGTCCACGTCCACATCTACATGGCGATCATGATCACATTCGTGATCCACATCGTCATGAAGGGCAAGTCACCTCCAAGCATCATGTGCATGACGACGACGAATCCCATCGAGCTCAAGCACGATAACGACACCATCATCATGAAGATGCTCACCAAGCGCAAATGCACAAGTCCCAACAAGCCCAACTTCACGCCAAGGCCAAGCTTCATGAGCAAAAGAGAAGACCGCGAGACGAGCACCACCAAGATGGAGCTACAGCTACCACCACCACTTCGGCATCTTCGCCAAGTGTTATCAAGGCATCTTCGCCTTTGGACGTACGGCATCTTCGCCTACTTCCCGTGAGTTCGCCAACATCGACATCTTCAACAAGGCGACCAACTACGAGTGAGGGCGACACTTCCATCTTCGGAAGCCCCTCAAGAAAGATGGCCGAGCATGGGAAATTCCCTTCGGTCATGGAGACGAGCTACGAGGTGCCACATCATTTGGGCCTCCTACAACAAGACGGTGACAAGAAGGTCGAGCAAGGACCATCCCCTTCGACCACGGCGACGAGCGCGAACCTCTTCTACAACATCAAGACGGCGCCCATATTGGACTCATACTCCGAGTCAAGCTACGAGACCACACATGAGACCTTCTGATGCGGAGCATCCCACGGTCATCCCCACGGACGTATCTAAATCTCCCACGACACCACTTGGACCCATGACAAGAGCTCGAGCAAAGGCTATCGAAGATAAGGTGAACTCGCTCCTCTCCGAACTACTACTTTCTACACATGAGACATGGCTACTACCTCAAACGGAAACACTGAAAGAGGCAAAGGTGTCCCGATGTTTCGATGAGATGGTGGCTATTGTTTTCTGTGGGAGTCGACCTTGACGATCCGACTACGAACGTGCGAGACGTCACGCCTTAGCAATAGCTATACTAACTTCCAAGGGTTATTGACCACGCCGGAGCACGATCAACCTGACCACGAGGGTCTGTTTCCTGCGAGCAAACGAAGAACAAGCAAGAAACTGAGATTGCAATCTGGATATTGCGAATATAAGAGGAAAGCTTTATTAATGAAGGTGGGGTTCTGTGACGTCTTGGTCTGGTCGTTGAACACAAACGAAGTACGTGAAGTTGCAGCTATGGCGAACTTTTAATCTAAACAAAACCCAAAGTCTAAATGGTGCCCTAAGGGCTGTATATATGGAGGAAGAGGGGGGGATTTCGTGGCCCTTGAAGGAGGGGTCCGAAACCAACCCTATCTCTTGTTTCCCCACACATACGGACTCTAAAAACAGCCTATACTCAAGTATTTCAAAATTACATGGGCCTGGCCCAATAATAAGGTGACGCAGCACCTATAATAGCCTCTGGACGAAATTTATGAAGTGGCATCTTTTATATTTCGTCCAAGGCTTCCTGCACTCATTATGGTGGCTTCAAAGTCCTGAAATCATCACTTGTAACTCCGTTCTTGTTCCCCTTGCGCATGCCATCATCTCCATGCTTGAACTTGCTCCAAGGTTCCTCTTTCTTGTCCAAGCTAGGCCCTTCATTTGTAAGCAAAACAAATGTATCCAATTTAGGCAGCATCATATTCTCATGAACATTAGAATCATTACCAAGAAACGAAAGTACCTGATAATTTAATTGGCGTGCGCGAGCTCTAGTAATTGGTCCAGTATGTATAGCAACAGGGGCTGTGGTTGTAACAATGGTATTGATGTCCTCATCATCCTCCCCTTCTTGAAATGAAGTCGTCCTCGACGGAAGCTCATCTTCCTCACCCAAATAAGGCATCAAATCTGCAATGTTAAAAGTGGGACTAACCCCAAAATCTGCAGGCAGCTCAAGTTTATATGCATTATCATTTATTTTCTCTAACACCTTAAAAGGACCATCAACACGTGGCATTAGCTTTGATTTGCGCAAATCAGGAAATCGATCCTTACGCAAATGTAACCAAACAAGATCTCCAGGTGCAAACACAACATGCTTTCTACCCTTATCTACAGCAATTTTATATTTAGCATTCATACGCTCAATGTTCTCCTTAGTTAACTCATGCATTTTTAAGATCAATTCAGCATGTTGTTTAGCATCAAAATTAACCTTCTCCGAAGATGGAAGAGGCAACATATCAATAGGTGCACGAGGTAGGAAACCATATACAATTTCAAAAGGGCACATCTTAGTAGTAGAATGCAACGAACGATTATAAGCAAATTCAATATGAGGCAAGCATTCTTCCCACATTTTCTTGTTATTCTTCAAAACAGCCCTAAGCATAGTAGACAATGTTCTATTGACTACTTCAGTTTGTCCATCAGTTTGGGGGTGACAAGTAGTACTAAAAAGCAGTTTAGTCCCCAACTTAGCCCATAAACATCTCCAAAAGTGGCTAAGAAATTTGGTATCACGATATGAAACAATAGTATTTGGCACACCATGCAAGCGAATAATTTCACGAAAGAACAAATCAGCAACATTAGCAGCATCATCGCTTTTATGACATGGTATAAAGTGTGCCATTTTCGAGAACCTATCCACGACAACAAATATGCTATCCCTCCCCTTCTTTGTTCGAGGTAAACCCAAAACAATTCCATAGATATATCCTCCCATGGAACACTAGGTACACGCAAAGGCATATATAAACCATGAGGATTGAGTCGTGACTTAGCTTTTTGACATGTAGTGCAGCGAGCAACAAAGCGCTCAACATCCCGTCTCATCTTTGGCCAAAAGAAATGTGTAGCAAGTACATCCTCTGTCTTCTTTACGCCAAAGTGTCCCATTAATCCTCCTCCATGTGCCTCCTGCAACAACAAAAGACGAACGGAGCTAGCTGGAATGCATAGCTTGTTAGCACGAAACACAAATCCATCGTTAACGACGAACTTGTTGCATGTTCTCCCTTCTTTACAATTCTGCAATACATCTTTAAATTCAGGATCATGCACATATTGATCTTTGATGGTCTCCAAACCAAATATTTTAAAGTCAAGTTGTGAAAGCATAGTATAACGACGAGACAATGCATCAGCAATAACATTTTCTTTACCCTTCTTGTGCTTAATGACATAAGGGAAAGTCTCAATGAATTCAACCCATTTAGCATGTCTACGGTTCAGTTTTCCTTGACTTTTAATGTGTTTCAAAGATTCATGATCAGAATGTATAACAAATTCTTTGGACCATAAATAATGTTGCCATGTTTCTAAGGTCCGAACAAGAGCATATAATTCTTTATCATAAGTAGAATAGTTCAGACTAGGCCCACTCAATTTTTCAGAAAAGTATGCAACAGGTTTGCCATCTTGTAATAACACACCTCCTGATCCAATTCCACTAGCATCACATTCAAGCTCAAAAGTCCTATTAAAATCAGGAAGTTGGAGTAAAGGAGCATGTGTCAACTTATCTTTCAATACCGTGAAGGCTTCTTCCTGTGCGGTACCCCAAACAAAAGGCACATCCTTCTTTGTAAGCTCATTGAGAGGTGCAGCAATGGTGCTAAAATCTCTCACAAAACGCCTATAGAAACCAGCGAGGCCAAGGAAACTCCTCACTTGTGTGACCGTTTTGGGCTGCGGCCAACTCTCAATTGCTTCAATCTTGGCTTTATCAACTTCAATTCCCTGTGGAGTAACAACATAGCCAAGAAAGGAAACTCGGTCGGTGCAAAAGGTGCACTTCCCAAGGTTACCAAACAAACGTGCATCACGTAGAGCAATAAAAACATCACGTAAATGTTCCAAATGTTCCTCCAAAGATCTGCTATAAATCAATATATCATCAAAGTAAACTACCACAAATCGTCCAATGAAAGCACGTAAAACTTCGTTCATTAATCTCATGAAAGTACTAGGTGCATTAGTTAACCCAAAAGGCATGACTAACCACTCATATAAACCGAACTTAGTTTTAAATGTTGTTTTCCATTCATCTCCCAATTTCATACGAATTTGATGGTATCCACTACGCAAATCAACTTTGGAGAATATTGTATAGCCACTCAATTCATCAAGCATATCATATAGCCTAGGAATAGGATGATGATAACGAATAGTAATATTATTAATGCCTCTACAATCAACACACATACGCGACGTACCATTCTTTTTTGGCACTAGTATAATAGGAACAACACAAGGACTAAGAGATTCGCGTATATAACCTTTGTCGAGCAGCTCCTGTACTTGACGCATAATCTCCTTCGTCTCCTCTGGATTGGTACGGTATGGCGCACGGTTTGGCAACGAAGCACCGGGAATTAAGTCAATCTGGTGCTCAATCCCGCGAATAGGTGGTAATCCCGGTGGCACGTTGATGAGGACATCAATACCATTGTTACACCCACAGCCCCTGCTGCTATACATACTGGACCAATTACTAGAGCTCGCGCACGCCAATTAAATTATCAGGTACTTTCATTTCTTGGTAATGATTCTAATGTTCATGAGAATATGATGCTGCCTAAATTGGATACATTTATTTTGCTTACAAATGAAGGGCCTAGCTTGGACAAGAAAGAGGAACCTTGGAGCAAGTTCAAGCATGGAGATGATGGCACGCGCAAGGGGAACAAGAACGGAGTTACAAGTGATGATTTCAGGACTTTGAAGCCACCATAAGGAGTGCAGGAAGCCTTGGACGAAATATACAAGATGCAACTTCATAAATTTCGTCCAGAGGCTATTATAGGTGCTGCGTCACCTTATTATTGGGCCAGGCCCATGTAATTTCGAAATACTTGAGTATAGGCTATTTTTAGAGTCCGTATGTGTGGGGAAACAAGAGATAGGGTTGGTTTCGGACCCCTCCTTCAAGGGCCACGAAATCCCCCCCCCCCCTCTTCCTCCATATATACAGCCCTTAGGGCACCGTTTAGACTTTGGGTTTTGTTTAGATTAAAAGTTCGCCATAGCTGCAACTTCGCGTACTTCGTTTGTGTTCAACGACCAGACCAAGAGAAGACGTCACAGAATCCCACCTTGATCAATAAAGCCTCATCTTATATTAGCAATATCCAGATTGCAAATCTTAGTTTCTTGCTTGTTCTTCGTTTGCTTGCAGGAGATAGACCCTCGTGGTCAGGTTGATTGTGCTCCGGCGTGGTCAATAACCTCTCGGAGTTGGTTTAGCGATTGCTAAGGCGCGACGTCCTCGCACGTTCGTAGTCGGATCGTCAAAGTCTACTCCACCAAAAACGATAGCTATCATCTCATCGAAAGATCGGGACCCCCTCGCCTCTATCAAGTGTATCAGATTCCCAGGTTGCTCTGGTGAGATTTACAGTTTTCGTAGTTTAGATCGAGTCTGTTCTTCATACCTACATTCCAGGAAAAAAGCCAAAAAAAAAAATTTAGGGTTAGTTCATCATATCCGAACCAATCTGAGCCTTTGCATAATCTTTTTAGGGCTTTTGCTTGTTTGAATTTGCGGTTGCATCGTCGTGTTCAAGTTGCTGGTTTAGCGTCTAGTTCTTTAGAGTTTCGAGTTCTGTTCACAAGTTGTCAGCCGCCGCCGCACCATCATCATCGCCCCTACCATATACCACCACGATCCGAGTCCAGATACCACAACACCGATCCGAGGCCATATACACCCAAACCGAGCCACTATTACTACCGTCATATACCATACCAGTCGAGGTTCCACCATATTCATTCTCTGCCACAGTCCTAGTCCGAGTCCAGTATTTATTCCTTTATTTTAGAGTTCCAGATCACGCGTACTACGAGTCGTGAACAAGTCGGATTCCCCAATTTTTCGTGCATAACCCGCAGAAGAAAAAATAGTTCCAGTTTCAAAAAAAAAAACTAAGTCGAAAAAAAAATTCTGGCTAGGCAGTTTTTAGACCATTTGTAGACTTTTTCGAAAAAAAATTGTTGCGGAGCAAAAAAAAAAAAAAGGAAAAAGAGGAAAAAAAAGTGGAAAAAAAAAATTATTCAGAGTGTGCTCTCCCTTGTTTACGTGCAGCGCCGTGTTTTTTGTTAGTGTTCTAGGTCGCGTTCTAGCACGGTCTAGCCTAGGACCAGCACAGTACCGTCGTTGAGAGTTTATTCAACATTGCATCTCTGAATTGATTATTGCTGACCTTTTTGACTACCATATCATAAGCCTTCCCAGCTCCACATACATCTAATCGTGCGTTTGACAACCACTTGGCAATCGCTCTGTCCAAGCTCTGAGAGTTTTGACTACAAAGGTTGCCGATCACCACCTGCTGCTGGGTAAGAACTGGTAAGAATTTGAGATTTGCTTGACGGATTGTGTGACACCACACCACACCACCACCACTTTCTAGTAGTCTGAGGATCATTATCTTGTGTGTTTCTATTGCTGCTAACAATGGCAGGACACAAAGCCGACGAGATTGAAGGGGAGAACATGACGAACAAGGAGTGCATGATAAATTTCAGCAAATGATGAGTGGCCAGGTGGGGAGATGTGCTAAACAAGATTTGAAGAGGCCATGGAGAAGATAGATGGATGGAGAAGTCGTTCGGACAAAGCTGGATAACAAGTTTATGAATTGTCACGGTCTCCCCCAACCACCACCGGCTGCACACTGTCGACCTCTGCAACGACAACAAACAACGCCCCTTCCAAATCAGTTCGAGACGAGCGAACGTGTTGTCCTCTGAGGATGGCCAAACTTACTGGTGCTGCTTTGATACCTATTGATGCTTTTTCGCCTCCTGCTCCTGCTGGTGGTGCCGAGAGGAGGAGGATGATTACGCGGGGATTATGAGGATGAGGTTGATCAAAATATAACTACGTGAAACCACCGCAAACACCAGCACAGCCCGTAGTCCACAGGCAAATAATCGCAATGGTAGGTCTGCACCACCACTTCAGTACGAGATAATGACCATCTTCCTAAATTAAAATTGAATATTCCACCATTCGGGGTAGATATGTTCCTGATATATTCTTACTTGGGGAGTTAGAAATTGAACAACGTTTTTACATGTTACAATATCCCGAGGAACGCGTGTTTGCTGAGGTCTGTTTGTGCTTTCACTAGTTTGCATGTGTATGGTGGTCTGACATTGTAGATATATCCTATTCCAGCTCGTGGGCTGCTTTGTGAAAACTGCTATGCGTACTCGTTGGGTTCCACATATTATCAACGTGAATTACTTCAAAAATTTGCAGGCTAAGACAAGGAAAAAAAATTCTGTAGAAGAATATTATCAGGGAATTCAAACTGTGCATGATTAGATGTGGTATTGTTGAGGAGAATGAAGCTATGCCTGTTCACGTTTCATGGGTGATTAAATAGAGAGATTCAGACCATTCTAGAGTATAGGAGTATAATAATATCACTCGTTATTCCACTTGCTGTAAAGCGAACGTGAAGTGCAGGGACGACCAGGCAGTGGCGCGAACTAATTTTTCTGCAGATCGATCTTCTCATGGACACCGCGTGCCTCCTACTCCCACAGTCCTACTGCGGCACCACTGACTTCAGCCGCCAATCCAACGATATACAAGAAAACAGGCACCACCACCACCATCTGCCAAGAGTACACCTTCGGGCCTGCCCAGAGGAGTCTTCTTCTCTATGGCATCAACAGGGCACACCACATGATATTATTTGTCGTCTTTGTTTGTAAGGGAAGAGGTCATTATGCGAGAGAATGCCAATCTCCGCGTGTTATGATTGCTACTGAGGATGGTGGGTATGAGTCCGCTAGTGATTATGATGAGGAGACTTTGGCTCTTATTACAAGTGAAGAACACGGTGGAGATGATCTGATCATGAGACGCAATAACATGGCTCCTGAAGACGCTGACAGGTAGAATGTTTAGTTGCTCAACGTGTTTTGAGGTGTGCAGGTCACACCAAGCTGAGAAAATCAGGGCATAATTTGTTCCATACAAAGGGAGTTGTGAAGGAAACGTTCTGTTCGCGTCATCATAGATGGAGGGAGCTAGCTGACAAACACTTGGCTAGCATGGAGATGGTGGGAGGAAGCTATCTCTCACCACAAGACCACATCCAACATCCTTACTATATCCAATGGTTCAAAAACAGCGGCAAGGTTAAGGTAACCACGTTAGTGTTCGTGGCCATTTAGTATCTCTACATGCTGATTATGTTGATTGGATGTGGTACCCAGCAGCATGTTCATTATTACTGGTTAGGACCATGGCAATTTGATAAAATTCTGTACACCATGGTGAAACATCAGTATACTCTTGTTCAAAGGATAAACATATTACTTGCTTCCTATGACTCCTGATTCTATTTGAAAGATGATATTAATAGAGCTAGTTAAGCAAAGCAGAGGAAGAAAAAATAAGAGTGAAAATCAGATTGTGGCAAAGCAATTGAGCAACAAATGAAGCCTAATAATAAAACCATCTTGTGTGCTTTGAAATTAAATGAAAAAAGTGCATGCTTACTTGCCACCAAATCTGTATCTGATGAGCTAGATTTCAGCAATTCTGTTTGCTATGCTTTTGTGCGCAAAGAGGCGTTATTTCATTCGAGGACGTGTGCTTCCTCTTTGCCTCCTGCGGTCACTAACATTTTTGAAGAGGAGTTCGCTGACGTCTTTCCACAAGCGTGCCACCGGGATTACCACCTATTCGCGGGATTGAGCATCAGATTGACTTAATTCCCGGTGTGCTTCGTTGCCAAACCGTGCGCCAATACCGTACCAATCCAGAGGAGACGAAGGAGATTATGCGTCAAGTACAGGAGCTGCTCGACAAAGGTTAATACGCGAACTCTCTAGTCCTTGTGGTGTCCTATTATACTAGTGCCAAAAAGGATGGTACGTGCGTATGTGGTTGATTGTAGAGGCATTAATAATATTACTATTCGTTATATCATTCATTTCCTAGGCTAGATGATATGCTTGATGAATTGAGTGGCTCTACAATATTCTCCAAAGTTGATTGCGTAGTGGATACCATCAAATTCGTAGAATTGGGAGATGAATGGGAAAACAGCATTTAAAACTAAGTTCGGTTTATATGAGTGGTTAGTCATGCCGTGGGTAACTAATGCACCTAGTACTTCATGAGATTAATGAACGAAGTTTTCGTGCTTTCATGGACGATTTGTGGTTAGTTTACTTTGATGATATATTGATTTATAGCAGATCTTTGGAGAACATTTGGAACATTTACGTGTTGTTTTTATGCTCTACGTGATGCACGTTGTGTTTGGTAACCTTGGGAAGTGCACCTTTGCACCGACCGAGTATCTTTCTTGGCTATGTTGTTACTCCACAGGGAATTGAAGTTGATAAAGCAAGATTGAAGCTATTGAGAGGTGGCCGCAGCCCAAAACGGTCACCACAAGTGAGGAGTTTCCTTGGCCTCGCTGGTTTCTATAGGCGTTTGTGAGAGATTAGCACCATTGCTGCAACCTCTCAATGAGCTTACAAAGAAGGATGTGCCTTTTGTTTGGGGTACCTCACAGAAGGAAAGCCTTCACGGTATTGAAAGATAAGTTGACACATGCTCCTTTACTCCCAACTAATGAGGACATGAATACCTTGGAACGTACCAAAATATTGCATACATGTATATTTGTGAGGTGATTTCAATGCAAACTAGCAATAATTTATTTGTGTCATCCAGGACAAAAATACTTCACAAACTTTTGGCCATGTCTAATGCAGGTGTATGGGACATTGGTACAATTCACATATGAAGATAAGGGAAAACGAGAAGTTTAGGTGCTGTTCAAAAAGTCCTCTCACGGCACTTTTGGCCAAGAGAAGATAGAGTCCAAGTCTCTCACGTTCGGATTCAGATTCGGACTGCACAGACATACCTGACTCAAAACGCCAAGAACTTTTTCATACGGACTCCGAATGGGTTGATTCTTTTTTTGTTGGATAAGTAGATTTGTGCTCTTTCCAACCCAATTAGATTCATCTTAAAATTCATGGGAGCTATGAGTATTTGCCGAAACAATCTGACGCGTGCAGCAGAATCCGAGTCAAACTACAAGTCCAAAGTGTGTGTTTGCATCACCTCCACTTGGGCCATGAGCCTTGTACGACCTAGGTTAGTTTTAGGATGCCTTGGAGTCTCCCCACCTCCTTGGCCGCCCACCCTTACTCCTATATAAGTAGATCATCTAGTAGCTTTTCCTTGGGTTTTGTTTAGATTAAAAAGTTCGCCATAGCTGCAACTTCGCGTACTGTTTTTGTTCAACGACCAGACCAAGACTCACAGAACCCCACCTCGATCAATAAAGCTTTAATCTTATATCGCAATATCCAGATTGCAATATTAGTTTCTGCTTGTTCTTCGTTTGCTGCAGGAGATAGACCCTCGGGGTCAGGTGTTTTGATTTGCTCCGGCGTGGTAAATAACTCGGAGTTGGTTTAGCGAATTGCTAAGGCGCGACGTCCTCGCACGTTCGTAGTCGGATCGTCAAAGTCTACTCCACCAAAAAACGATAGATATCATCCATCGAAAGATCGGGACACCCTCGCCTCTATCAAGTGGTATCAGTTTTCAGGTTGCGCGTGTGAGAATTTCCCAGTTTTCCCAGATTAGATTATTTTCTTACATTGTTCAAGAAAAAGCCACAAAAAAAATGTAGATCTCTTCATCCTTTGTCCAAGCCCTGAGCCTTTTCACATTTTTTTTCATGTTTGGCATTATTGAATTATCGGTGCATAGTCGGTGTTCAGTTGCCTGGTCTTAGTGTTTAGTTCGTTAGAGTTTCGAGTTCTGTTCAATTAGTCCGCCGCCGCTGATATCGTTATTCCTTCCGCTGTCCCACCATCCATCCATCAATTTCCACATCGTGCTACCCAATGTTCATTGTCATAATCATCGTTGAGGCGTCGTATCACATCTGTGCTTGATCCAACTCTACATCTTATCTAGTTTGTTTTGGAAAGAGGGAGAGAGAAAAAAAAAGAGAGAAAAAAAAAAGTAAAAAAAAAGTCTTAGAGAAAAAAAAGAGAGAAGAAAAAGAAAAAAGTGTGACAAAAAAAGAGAGAAGAAAAAAACAAAATTCGGATCTATCTAGACTCAATCTCGTACCTGAATTCGGATGTCGAATCTGTTTTGCGCAATGTTCAGTAAAGCAGGCGATCTTCCATACGAAGTCCGTTTTGGCTCCGTGAGTACTCAAAATAAAGCTAGACGACGAGCCGCATTTAAATAGTTGCAGAAGTAGTTCATATTTGACACCTCAAAATCGGCTTCTAAATAGGTCTTTTTGCCCTCGAAGTTCATGAAAAAAGCTGTTCCAGTTTTCAGGCCAGTTTAGAATTTTTTGACTCTCATATCAACTCTGGAATTGATGGGATTCTTTTTGCATTTGAAAGCTTGAGTCAAGTGCCATTCTTGAGAAAAAAATTATCAGAAAATTGGCAAAACTTTTCCAGAGGAAAGTGGAGAGAAAGGTTGGTATATCTAATCTTGGTAGTTGTTCTCATCATTATCTTTATGCCATGTGATCTTCACTTATATCTGCCGTCCAGAGTACTTCATATTTATTGATGCTATAGTTGTGCCAACGCCGTGACCTCATTAGTATTCTAGGCTCGCGTCTCTAGTCCGGTCTAGCCTAGGACCAGCACAGTACGCGTTGAGCGTTTATCACAGTGAATCTCTGAATGATATTGCTAATCTTTGCTACCAAATATTTAAGCCTTCCAAGCTCCACATATTTCTACACCGTGTATACGTACGTTCTCTGGCTTGGAACGTTTTACTCAATATTCGGAGTTATTGACACGCTGGTTGCCGTCACCACCGCTGCCATGGTAAGAACTTGTAAGATATTGATTTGCTACACTGTGAAGTGTTTTACACCACATCCTAGTAGTTCATAAGAACATATTTCTTGATTTTGTTTCGGTGTTTACTAACTATGGCAGGTTCCGGATGGTTGTTAGTTCCTGTGGGCTCATCGACTCGTGGGAGATTTTGCCACCACCTAAGAAAACAACAACCTTCACAAAAGAGACATACAACATCAGATGCAATACCAGGTTAATGTCTTCAGCACCATTATT
This sequence comes from Thinopyrum elongatum, assembly GCA_011799875.1. Taxonomy (NCBI): domain Eukaryota; kingdom Viridiplantae; phylum Streptophyta; class Magnoliopsida; order Poales; family Poaceae; genus Thinopyrum; species Thinopyrum elongatum. Next base: position 53,403 of record JAAAXO010000327.1, read on the forward strand.
GGTCGTTTTAGACCTGAATTTATATATGAAATGGGAGTACGAAATAAATGCTATATTGTTCCCTATATTTTGATGAGCGTGGAAAATGTCAAGATGCGGTTGACTTTCAGTAGCTTTCTTTAGTTTGCTGAGGAATATTGTCGGTTAAAAACCATGATCTTATACCTACGACTTGGGATGATTTAAAACTGTCATGAGAGATAGATTCGTTGAGGTTTATTACTCAGTGGCATGATTAAAAAATTACAACATTTAAAAAAGGCCACTGACAACGTACAAAATCCTTGATATTTAGCAACACTACACTTATTGCACCTTCTTTTTAGAAGAAAGATAGAGAGATGTGTATGGATAATTTTGGGAGGATTAAACTGTGATATTCATAGAGATTCTAATTCATGAAGAGTGTGATCCTTGGACCATTTGTTTCGTCTCTGCTTGCAAAGCCCTGAACAGAAATAAAACTAGCTGTTGGCCACAAGAGAACCAGCAGCACGGTGCACATCTCAATGTTGATACAGATTTTCTTCAACCTTGACTAGCGGCGTACTAGTGAACAACACACCCATCCGTGTTGGAGGACTCATACTCCATAGTGTGACACACACCTCCAAGAGTGCCTACATCGTCTGTGAGTTTGATCTAAAGGAGTGTAATGACAAAGGTACAGATTTTCACAACTTTCAACCATAAGAATGATGCCATGCCCTAGTTAACTTGAAAACATCATGTTTGTGATTCCTATTTGATTTGAGGTCACACCAGCCTAATGTTAGAGAAATTGTGTTACTTGTCTGCCTGCGTCCT